>SJYC01054690.1:0-16611 GCA_006408675.1 Madoqua kirkii | reverse complement strand
CAAGCATCCTGTATCCTGCATCAAACCCAGACTGGCGATTCTTTCACATACATACTATTACACACACTTACTCTGGTTCACACACACCCTCACACATACTCTCAAGCATATAAATGTTCATATCATACCGCCCTGTGGTGTTCTGGAGGCATGGGCTTTTTGACTCAAGTCTTTCATTTAGTATGACCTCAGGAAGGTGTGCACACAGAAGTTCAGTTTACTCATCCATATAATGGACTCTCTCTACTCTATGAGCCGTTGCAAAGATCAAAGAGGTTAACATATGCCAAATACTTAGCATGGTACCTAGCACATGATAAACATACAGGAGACAGCAACTGTTGTTAATAGACTCTCTAAGCACACTTGAACCTCAGACAAACTTGGCCTGGCCCCCAGCAATATGCCTTGGTTCTATAATTGGATTTTTCATTCCATTCAAAAAAAAAAAAGAATTATTTCCTCATCCAGTTCTGGTTATGGCCTTGAGCCCCGCCTTTGTCTGGGTGACCTCTTCCTCTGTGAATGTCCTTCTCATGTCATTTTCCTTACTTACCTTGCAAATGTCACCTGCCACCCCTACTGGCAGCCCAGGGCCTGTCACTCAGGAAAGAGGACAAAGGGCCCTGGACCCGCTTCCCCCTAGTGTAGCTTCTCTGGGCCAAGCCATTACCATTAAGCTTTGCTCTTAATGGTGTAGTCAAAAGGAACTGTATTTCTACGATGCATTTTTATTTATGATCAAATATAAGATCTAATGATTTGGATGAGTAAAGAAACATATATATTATTAAAAAAAACTCTATTTTGTCCAGAGAGATTTAAGAATGAGACACCAGGAACATTCTTTTTAGAGACAATCCATGCAAGCTAACTGTAGGTTCCCAATTTTCTAAGAATTATAGTGCATAAAAAAATGAAATTAAAACTCTATTAAGTCTAAATTGCCTATTAAATACAATTGGATTGATCGCTAATGACTCAAGAGATGCTTTGTGATTTTAAAGTGACCATTGCTTAATATCATTAATTTATAAGTGAAATATTTAGTTCAATCAGACCTAACCATTACAAATTAGAGAGCATTAGATATTTTTCTCGGAGAAGGCAATGGCACCCCACTCTAGTACTCTTGCCTGGAAAATCCCATGGACAGAGGAGCCTGGTGAGCTGCAGTCCAGGGGTCGCACAGAGTTGGACACGACTGAAGCAATTTAGCAGCAGCAGCAGCAGCAGCAATTTTTCTATGTGACTTCAAGGCCCTCTGCCTCATAATTAGGCAGGCCTCACTCAGGTTCTTTAGATCTGGGCGTACTGCTTATGTAATGTATTAATAGAACTGTGGGTCTAGTGGCCATTTTAATAAATCTCTAAAGTAATTTTTTTTTAGTTTTTATGGTGTTCTAACTATATAATCATCAATGTGATGCGGGAGACCACACACACACACACAGACACACACACACAGAGCTTATTGCGTTTGGCCTCATCATTCTAACTCAGTATCCACTTGTCCAGATACACTTTTAAACCGTTAATCCACCAGCACTCATTGCAGAGTCAAATGGAATAAAATGAGTCATTTAAAAGACAGAAAAATCAATAGAACTGATCATGTGAGGGATTAATGAAAGGGTTGAATCAAAGACGAAACTAAGGTTTCAAAGTTAAGTTTAAGAAACATTTACAGTGAGGGGTATTTTTGAGTCTGAGGCAAGAAGTTCATTCATATCTCAATGAACCTGTAACATAGTGTTCCACAGCAGTGGCACAACGTGGACATTATGTGGCTAGAAAGATTAGACATTAAGCTTGATGATTTGAAAACTGTAAACAATCCTTAGAACCTTAAAATTTTATGTATTCAACCTTCCTCCTTGACAATCCCAGGGGTCTACATGTGTTTCTCTCCCAGAAAATTCTAATTTCCTTTTCTGGTAAAAATACAGTAATGCCTTAAAATCACTACAGCTACTTCAGCGATCCCAAGTGTAAAAAGAGAAGTTAATAGGAGGTGGGTCTCGTGATCACCCCCAGGCTAGCTCTAGCCGGAAATGCAGCAGATTTACTCATCAAGACAAGGAAGGCCACTTTCTGGTTTAAAAATGAGAGCCACTGAATAAGGCTCAGGTGTTATTTTTTGGGCTGAAAACGATGTAGAGTGTGGCCATGTCTACAGTAGCAGCTGTAGTAGCACATGCTTTTAAAGAACTTCTAGTGGAAATAAAAGTTTGCTATCATCTTCAAGTTGTCTGGTCTTTGGATCTGAAGACAGTTTCTGAACTAAAAAAAAAAAATTGTTCATATCTGCAGATGTTACAGAATTAGGATTCTCTAGAGAAACAGAACCAATAAGATGTATAATATGTAGAAAGAGCTTTATTATTAAGAATTGGCTCATAAAATTAGTGAAGTAAACAAGTCTCAAGACCCAGGAAAGCTGATGCTTCAGTTCAAGTCCAAAAACAGGATACACTGATGTCTCCACTCAAAGCGGAGGAAATTCCCTCAAATTTGAAGAAAGAGTCAACCTTTTGTTCTATTTAGGCATCCAACTGATTGGACAAGGCCCAGTCACCACAGGGAAGGCAATCTGTTTTACTCAGCCTGTCAAGTTCTAAATGTTCAACTCATTCCAAAACACCCTCACAAAATAGTGTCTGACCAGGTATCTGACACGCTGTGGCCCTGTCAAGTAGACACCCAAAAGCCACAGTCATTTTCCCATTGGGTAAGTACTTTTGGTGACTAAACACTTTATTCAGTCAATGTCCAAACCACAGTCTTCCCACAGGAAAGCCTCTGGAAACCGAATCCATGAATTGAGCTGTTGAAACTGTTAGTTCTGATACTGTGATTAGGAAGAGTTGAGAACCCAGAACTTAGAGAACATGCAAGACTCTATGGCGATGAAGAGACAGAGGCAGAAGAAATAGCTTCTAGGAAGAAGATATTTCTTGGAGAAAAGGAAAATATTGTAGCCTCATTATTCTCTTAAACAGCCAGATTGTACAAAGGGAAGAGAATCTTTGCAGGTGGTGTCAGTTCAGTTAACTCAGTCGTATCTAACTCTTTGCGACCCCATGGACTGCAGCAAACCAGGCTTCCCTGTCCATAACCAACTCCCAGAGTCTGCTCAAACTCGTGTCCATCAAGTTGGTGATGCCATCCAGCCATCTCATGTCACCCGTTCTTCTCCCACCTTCAAACTTTCCCAGCAGCAGAGTTTTTTTTTTTTCCCAATGAGTCAGTTCTTCCCATCAGGTGGCCAAAGTATTGGATTCTTATCTTCAGCATCAGTCCTTCTAATGAATATTCAGGACTGATTTCCTTGATCTCTTTGTAATCCAAGGGACTCTCCAAAGTCTTCTCCAACCCCATAGTTCAAAAGCATCAATTCTTCGGTGCTCAGCTTTCTCTATGGGCCAACTCTCACATCTATACAGGACTACTGGGAAAACATAATGTCTCTGCTTTTTTAATATGCTGTCTAGGTTTGTCGTAGCTTTTCTTCTAAGGAGGAAGAATCTTTTAATTTCATGGCTGTAGTCACCATCTGCAGTGACTTTGGAGCCCAAGAAAATAAAGTCTCTCACTGCTTCCATTGTTTCCCACTTATTTGCCATGAGGCAATGGCACCAGATCCCATGATCTTTGTTTTTAGAATGCTGAATTTTAAGACAGCTTTTTCAGTCTCCACTTTCACTTTCATCAAGAGGCTCTTTAGTTCCTCTTCACTTTCTGCCATAAGGATGGTATCATCTGCATATCTGAGGTTATTGATATTTCTCCTGGCAATCTTGATTCCAGCTTGTGGTTCGTCCATCCTGGCATTTCACTTGATGTACTCTGCATACAGGTTAAATAAGTAAGGTGACAATATACAGCCTTGATGTATTCCTTTCCCAATTTGGAATCGGTTGTTCCATGTCTGACTCTAAATGTTGCTTCTTGACCTGCATATGAATTTCTCAGGAGACAGGTAAAGTGGTCTGGTATTCCCCTCTCTTTAAGAATTTTCCACAGTTTGTTTTGATCCACACATTAAAGGCATTAGTGTAGTCAATGAAGCAGAAGATTTTTTTCTGGAATTCTCTTGCTGTTTCTTTGATCCAGCGGATGCTTGCAATTTATTCTCTGCCTCCTCTGCCTTTTCTAAATACAGCTTGAACATCTGGAAGTTCCCAGTCTGTGTGTTATAACCAAAATTACAGAAACTAGATTAAAAATTGCAACTTCCTGTAACATAGACTTGATTTGAAATATTTTCATCTGGTAAAGAACCATACACAAAACTCTTAGCATACTTTTACAGTATTTATTGAGAACATAGTGAATGCAATAATTATATTGTATCTTTAAGGATATTTGTAAGATATCAATATACCATAGTATCACCTCAAGGAATTTCTTCTCTCCAAATCAGTAGAACCACAGAACCAGTATGAGTGTATCATTTGCTAAAAACATTGAATATCACTTTTGGCAAGCAGAAGATACAAGTGTTGAGATCATCTATTTATTTATAATGTGTTCTGCAACAGATACTCCTACACCAAGCACACAAATTAGGTTGTGGGTTTTTTTAGACTAACTTTTAAAGAGAAAAATGTACAAAGAATTCCTATCTTTGGTATGCAATATGTCCTTAAAATATATTTTAAAAGTGAGTTTTTGAAAGTTAAAGGGAAAAACTTGGTGGGGGGATGTGTCTGTGGGTAGGGGTGTATGCATGTGTGCTAAGCCGCTCAATCATGTCCGACTCTTTGAGACTCCATGGACTGTAGCCCACCAGGTTCCTCTGTCCCTGGGATTCTCCAGGCAAGAATACTGGAGTGGGTTGTCATGCCCTTCTCCAGGGGATCTTCCGAACTCAGGCATCAAACCCACATCTCTTGTCTCCCTGCATTGGCTGGTGGGTTCTTTACCACCAGCACCACCTGGGAGGTCCTGTGGGTGGGGGAAGGTAGATATTCCTTTGAAACTAAACATTATGAAATTCTTAATAATACTTTGCTTTATAGAAATAATCATCAAGTATTTCCAGCAATTCACTTTTTCTAAATTTTAACTTTTTTTCCTTTTTTAATAATTAATATAGCCAGCCAGCTTAATTCATTAAGCATCTAATTGAGGCTAAAAAGTCACAGCTTCAGCTCATCTAATAATGGCCTCAATTAGGTTGAATTTATAAGTTCTGTGCTGTTTAATGCTGGTGTAAGAACTTTATTTTCCCCATAATCACTTATTTTTATAAGTTAATAAGGGTAAAGACATTAAAATATCCAGCAAATACACAAACAGTACTAAACAAAGACAGCAAACCATGCTATAGCTCAAAATGTTCATCCATTCAGGGCCAAAGTTTGAATTTCAGCCGGAAGCAGGTGGGTATCAGTGTGCATGTGTGAAAGGGCAGGTCTTTAAAAGGCTGTGACAAGGAGGACCCAGGGAGCTGCTCCATCATAGGCTATAATCTGCACTCAGTCCACAAGGAAGGTACACCTGCTGTTGGGGGAATATTCAGGGAGTGCCGAGTATTTTTACTTCAATAGCACAAACCTCCTCCAGCCAAGATTAATCAGAATAACAAAAACATACTTTAAGAAAAGGATCAGAGCTCTACACATTCAGAATATAGTTTTCTTAAAAAAAAACACACATATATTGATCAACACAGGAAAGACTAATATAAAGGCTTTACCTAGTATGGAATCCTGAACAATAAATTGTAATATATATATATATATATATATATATACCTACATTGGATGCCTTGCTTATTAATCCACTGGATTTCAAGTCAGAAGCTGTTGGGCTGCTGGGGATAGGTTTTGAATTACCTAGGTAGAGGGACATACCAGAACTTAGTATTAAGAACTGCTGAGAAACACTGCTGCCGCTGCTAAGTCACTTCAGCCGTGTCCGACTCGGTGCGACCCCATAGACGGCAGCCCACCAGGCTCCCCGGTCCCTGGGATTCTCCAGGCAAGAACACTGGAGTGGGTTGTCATTTCCTTCTCCAACGCATGAAAGTGAAAAGTGAAAGTGAAGTCGCTCAGTCGTGTCCGACCCTCAGCGAGCCCATGAACTACAGCCTTCCAGGCTCCTCCATCCATGGGATTTTCCAGGGAAGAGTAATGGAGTCGGGTGCCATTGCCTTCTCCCTGAGAAACACTACTCCAATGTAAATATTATCAAACAGTGACCCTTTGGGAGGTGTTTCTAAGTTGCATAAAATTTGATAAGGGCACATTTTATGTAATATACTATGTAAGGGCAAGAATAAAATGCAAATGTCAAATAATTTACTTTAAATCTAGTTCTGCAGCCAAACTTAAGCAGAGAGATTGTTTAAATGAACCAGGTTCTTACCCAGGCTTTGGCATAAAGATAGAAATTCAGGGAGTACAAGGATGAGAAGGAATCATCATAAAATACAGAGGTACTTAGGTTATACTTAGACTAAGTGCCCTGTTCTACCACATTCTAAACAAAGCCACTCAAACGAGCTGGGAGTGGGTTGGGAGAAGGGGAGTGTCCATTGTATAAATGCCAAAATATTGCAACAGAGTCATAAATATTTATGTCTGTCTCCCTCTTTTCCTGTTAGTCCATCTTGATTTTTTCCCTTGTTTTTAGACTTTTTTCTTCCCACTTGTGAAAGCACCTGTTTTTACTGAACCTCACACCCTTGCCCTCTCTCTGCCTATATACTGCTTCTCTAGCCCTGCACTCTTCTTATCTAAAATCCCCCTGTGTGTGTGTTAGCCGCTCAGTCTATGTCTGACTCTGTGCGACCCTATGGACTGTAGCCCGTCAGCTCCTCTGTCCATGGACTTCTCCAGGCAGGAATACTGGAGTGGGTTGCCATTTCCTTCTCCAGAGATCCCCCTGGAGAGACACAAATAGAGCCCCTTATCCCTTTTTTTCCTGTCACATTTCTGCAGAGAAGCTTCCCCCGCCCTGATGGTCCTGGCAGTGCCCCCTAGCTGTGTCCCTAGCTGGAGGCGACACGCAGTAGACACAGACTTGAGCAGCACAGTCCTGATCCTCACCTCACTTGAGGCTGCATTAGCAAAAACAGATGGTCTGGCTGCAGAGCCACAGATGCCAATCAGGTCCACTGTTGGCAAATATGCTCTCTAATCAGGCCCCTTTCAATTGGCATCTGCTGCTCTCTCCCTGTAGACATAGGGAGAGATTCAAAACCTTCTGTGCATTTTCTCTTGCACTTGGGGTCTATCAACACACATAACACTGTTATCAGTTTAAGGAGGGCTGGCTCACCTAGGCTGAGACAGAAAGGACCTTAGACCAGAATTTTGTGGTCTGGTCTAAATCACCAGAATCTAAATTTGGTCTCACCCTGAGGGCATGGAGCTGGAGTCTGGGAAGAAATAGTGTGAAACAGAAAGAAGCAGCTCCAGGACTGGATGCTTCTAGTATTACAGAGGCCTGCCCACCAGCTTGAGGGAAAGAATAAAACCCTGTTATGCTGGAAGACAATGTGAGAGATTATACCCATTCATATGGTGTCGAAAGGGCTTCCCTGGTGGCTCAGCTGGTAAAGAATTTGCTTGCACACAATTATAAACTTCCACTGTTCAACAGATGAAAAGATAAGCTTCCAAGTCTAGAAATAAATAAAACATGTATCTGATAAGAGACTTCTATCTGGAATATACAACAAATTCATAATTCAATAATAAAAAGCAACACAGTAAAAATGGACAGACTATTTGAACATTCATTACATCAAATGAAAAATAAGCATATGATAAGATACACTTTATAATTAGACATTAGAGTAATGCAAAGTAAATTTTAATGAGATAGTACCACACATAACATTTAGAATAGTTAAAACTAAAAAGACCAAGTTTATACCAAATGTTGCAAGAGTATTATTGAACTAGAATTCTCATAAGCTGCTGATGCGAATTTAAAATAATGTAACTTTTGGGGGGGAACAGTTTGCAACTTCTTAAAACTTTATACATATGCCAAACATATGCTCTAACCATTTCATTCCTGGGTATTTACACATGAAAACAAAAACTATGTGTATATATCTACACACATGGTTATATACAATGTTTTAGCAACTTCATTTGTATAGCCCCAAACTGGAAGCAACCCAAATATCCATCAACAGAGGAGTGAATAAATAAGTTATAGTATATCCATACAACAGAATCCTACTCAACAATAAGAGAAATGAACTACTAATAAACACAACAACATGGATAAATCATCACCACTTGATTGTGGTGATGACTGTATAGTGTATACATATGTCAAAATTTATCAAACTGTATACTTTAAATATAAGTGGTTTAGGTGCCTGTGTAGTTAGTTGTGTCTAATACTTTGTGACTCTTTGGACTGTAGCCCGCCAGGCTCCTCTGTCTCTGGGGTTTTCCAGGCAAGAACACTGGAGCAGGTTGCCATATCCTTCTCCAGGGGATCTTCCTGACCCAGGGACAGAACCTGCATCTCCTGTGTCTCCTGCATTGCAGGCAGATTCTTTATGTGTTAAGCCATCAGGAATGCCGATGTGTGATTTTACTGTATATCAATTATAACTCAGTAAAGCCATTAAAAAAGAAACATTTGCATTAACTAACTCTGGACAATGAGAATTAAAGAAAAACTTGCTGAAAAAAAAAAAAAAAAGAATTTGCTTGCAATGTGGGAGACCTGGGTTCGATCCTGGCTTGGGAAGATCCCCTAGAGAAGAGAATGGCAACCCACTCCAGTATTCTTGCCTATACAGTCCATGGGGGTCACAAAGAGTCAGACTTTCACTTTTCACATGGTGTTTAAAAACATATGAAACTGATCTAGAGTTATAGAAATCAAAAAGGTCATTACTTGCATGAAGTCAAGGCTGACCAAAAAGGAGCTTGAAGAATTTTCTGGGGTAATAAAATGTTCTGTATCTTGACAGCATTATGCTCAGATGGCTAAATGCAATTGTCAACCTCATCAAAACAGACATTTAAGACTTGTGTGTTTCAGAGCATGCAAATTTTACAGTATGATGCTTTCAATGGGAATGTTTATAGAGAATTTATAATGATACTAGGAATATCTCATAGTGTTAAAAAAAGAAAGGCAGAAAATTTATTAAATAAACCATATAAACACAAATTTATTTTTTTAAAGATTCATAAAATAAGATTTTGCCAAAATTATAATAAATTATTTTCTGGTTTTTTCAAAAATTTAATGATTTATTCAGGAATAATTGAGGTTCAAATCCTTCACATGTCTAAAGGGTATATAATTTGATAAGTTTTGATGCATATATACAATTGTGGAACCAACACTATCAAAATAATGAGCATATGCATTACACTCAAAAGCTTTCTCTTGCCCATTAAAGTCCATTCCTTCCTACATTACTCCACACACCACTACCCCAAAACGACAACTGTCTGTTTTATATCACTGTAGATTAATTTATATTTTCTAGAATTTTATGTAAATGAAATCACATAAATGTATTTTTGTTTGATTTCTTAAATTGGTGTAATTATTTTGAGATTCATCTATGTTGTTGCAAGTACCAATGGTTCATTCCTATTTATTGCTGCGTGTTACTCCATTGTGTGGATGTATCAAATTTACTTATTCATTCACTATTTTATGGACACTTTAGCTGTACTTATTACAAACAAAGCTGCTATAAAAATTTTTGTACAAGCCTATATGTGGACATGTGTTTTCATTTTCTTGGGTAAATACCTAGGAATTGAATGGCTGGGTCATTTGGTAGGTTTATGTTGAACTTTTTAAGGAGAAGTCAAAATGTTTTCCAAAATGGTTGTACCAACTCACAACCTTACTAACAGTTTGTAACAATTTTAGGTACTTCTCATCTTCAAATCATTTGTTGAGTAGTCCTTATAAATTGAGACTTTCTAATGTAGTCTAGGTGTCTCATTGTGAATTTAATTAAAATTCTCTGAATAACTAAAATGCTGAACATCTTTGTATGTGCTTATTTGCCATCTGTATTCTTAGGGAAGTGTCTGTTCAAATAGTTTATCTATTTTTATATTCGTCCTTCAGTAAGGAAATAAGAAAAGTTTTTTACATAATGTTTTAAGTCCCTTTTCAGATTAATATCTTCCAAATATTTTATCTGAAGTCTCAGTTTGTCTTTTCATTTTTGCTTGTCTTATGACAAGCAAAAGTTTTAAATTTTTATGAAGCCCAGTGTAAGGATTTTTTTGTCTTTTACAGTTCAAGATATGTGTGCCCTTTTTACAAAATCTTTGTCACTCTCAAAACTACTGGGAATATCTTTTGTCTATTTTATTATATAGCTTTATAGTTTCAGAACTTATGTCTCAGCCTATGATTTCTGGTTAGTTTCTGTGTCTAAAGAGAAGATCTAAAGATCAACACTATATTTGGACATGGCTGTTCAATGTTCCCACACCATGCATTACAAAAACTTTTCTTCCTTCATTGAATGCCTCGATGACTTTGTCGAAAACCTTTGGCTATATAATTTTGTGTCTATTTCTGGATCTGTAGTTTGTTCCAAAGATCTATATATATAATGTATGTGTGTATATATATGTGTGTGTGTGTGTGTGTGTGTGTGTGTGTGTGTGTGTAAATGCATTACAAAAACTTTTCTTCCTTCATTGAATGCCTCGATGACTTTGTCGAAAACCTTTGGCTATATAATTTTGTGTCTATTTCTGGATCTGTAGTTTGTTCCAAAGATCTATATATATAATGTATGTGTGTATATATATGTGTGTGTGTGTGTGTGTGTGTGTGTGTGTGTGTGTGTATGCAGAAAGAGAGTAATTCTGTGTACCTAATATATAGATCACTGGAACAAACTACAAATCCAGAAAGTGCTAATTCATTCCAGTCCTGTCTGACTCTTTGTGATCCTATGGACTGTAGCCCAGCAGGCGTCTCTGTCCATGGGATTCTCCAGGCAAGAACAGTGGAGTGGGTTGCCATGCCCTCCCCTCCAGGGACTCCTACACACCCAGGGATTGAATCTGCATCTCTTACATCTCCTGCATTGGCAGGTGGCCACGTGGGAAACGCTAAAGCTTCATAAGTCATCTTAAAAGTGAGAAATACAACAGGTCCAACATGATGTTTTTTCTTTTTTAATTTGTTGAAACTGTTATAAGTTCTTCGATTTTCTACACAAGTTTTAGGATAAGTTTTTAAAATTCCTACCTTAAAATGTCTACCAGTATTTTAATTAGGACTGCAAGTTTCAGTTTGGAAATAATTAACACCTTAAGATATCAAATCTTCCAATCCACTAAGCATAGTAATTGCTCTGTTTTGGGGATGTTCTTCAGTTTCTCCCAAGAATCTTTTGTATACTTGTGAAAATGTCCTGTACATATTTTGACTACTGAACTGTTAAATGGGGATCATAAAAGTCCACAAGGTTATAAATTAAAGTAAGGGGATACATATAGAGTGCGTCATAAGTATATAGTAATATGCTTACTATACATATACACCAATAACACCAACAGCACCACCTGTCAAACAACCAGACCATCAGAAAATGAAGGGGTAAAAAGCTTTAGTTCACTTCAGTTCAGTTCAATTGCTCAGTCATGTCCAACTCTGCGACCCCATGAATTGCAGCACGCCAGGCCTCCCTGTCCATCACCAGCTCCCGGAGTTCACTCAGAATCATGTCCATCGAGTCCGTGATGCCATCCAGCCATCTCATCCTCTGTCAACCCCTTCTCCTTCTGCCCTCAATCCTTCCCAGCATCAGAGTCTTTTCCAATGAGTCAACTCTTCACATGAGGTGGCCAAAGTACTGCAGTTTCAGCTTTAGCATCATTCCCTCCAAAGAACACCCAGGACTGATTTCCTTTAGAATGGATTGGTTGGATGTCCTTGCAGTCCAAGGGACTCTCAAGAGTCTTCTCCAGTACCACAGTTCAAAAACATCAATTCTTTGGTGCTCAGCTTTCTTCACAGTCCAACTCTCACAACCATACATGACCACTGGAAAAACCATAGCCTTGACTAGACAGACCTTACTCGGCAAAGTAATGTCTCTGCTTTTCAATATGCTATCTAGGTTGGTCATAACTTTCCTTCCAAGGAGTAAGCATCTTTTAATTTTATGGCTGCAGTCACCATCTGCAGTGATTTTGGAGCCCCCCAAAATAAATTCTGACACTGTTTCCACTGTTTCCCCATCTCTTTCCCATGAAGTGATGGGACCAGATGTCATGATCTTTGTTTTCTGAATGTTGAGCTTTAAGCCAACTTTTTCACTTTCCTCTTTCACTTTCATCAAGAGGCTTTTTAGTTCCTCTTCACTTTATGCCATAAGGGTGGTGTCAACTGCATATCTGAGGTTATTGGTATTTCTCCCTGCAATCTTGATTCCAGCTTGTGTTTCTTCCAGCCCATGTTTCTCATGATGCAATCTGCATATAAGTTAAATAAGCAGGGTGATAATATACAGCCTTGACATACCCTTTTCCCTATTTGGAACCAGCCTGTTGTTCCATGTTCAGTTCTAACTGTTGCTTCCTGACCTGCATATAGGTTTCTCAAGAGGCAGGTCAGGTGGTCTGGTATTCCCATCTCTTTCAGAATTTTCCAGTTGATTGTGATTCACACAGTCAAAGGCTTTGGCATAGTCAATAAAGCAGAAAGAGATGTTTTCCTGGAACTCTCTTGCTTTTTTGATGATCCAGCAGATGTTGGCAATTAGATCTCTGGTTCCTCTGCCTTTTCTAAAGACTGGGTATTTCTTCTAAGAACTATTTAACCAAAGAATGATTTGGAAAGTCTAGTTTGATTTCAATCTAGCTTTCTTAACCACTATGCTAATCTGTTTCCCAGGCAAAAACAGTGCTGCTTGTAGGATTTTTTGTAATGGTTTCTATGTAGGAAATAATTTTAAAACACTTTTAATATAAGTAAAGTTAATCCCATGGGCTTCCCCACTCTCTCTCTCACTTCAGAACTCTGTTATTCATATCTTCCACTTTCCTACTCCCTCCATCATATACCATGTTGTAGTCCTAAAGTAATTAACCTCCTATTAAAACAAATGAATTTATTTTAAAAAATAAATAAAACTCAGTGCTTCTTTAGATAATTAGTCTTTCTTTCAAATTAATTCTAAATGGAATTGCTAACATATATGATACCTTGTAGGACCTTCAAGGGACTAGAAATAAATACCTTCAATTTTTAAACATGAAAAAGTTAAAAGATGATCTATAATAAACTTTGTGTGATGAATTTCTAACAATACTTTCACAACTTACATAAATTACTTACCATCTGCTATAGTAAAATAAAGCTTGTTTAGAATAATACAGTTAATGCTCTTGATTTCATTGCATGAATAAAACATGTTCTACTCTTTTCTGTGGTATACGTTTCCTCCCCTCTGTGGATTCCCTAGGGTCCAGTCCAACAATGGTTGTAAGCACATTTCTAAGACATAGCTTGAATGCAAGATTCTCCATTTTGGAATTTTTTTAAAGAAATGTCATCACTGCTGCTGCTGCTGCTAAGACGCTTCAGTCGTGTCTGGCTCTGTGCGACCCCATAGATGGCAGCCCACTAGGCCCCTCTGTCCCTGAGATTCTCCAGGCAAGAATACTGGAGTGGGTTGACATTTCCTTCTCCAATGCTGCTGCTGCCACTGCTAAGTTGTTTCAATCATGTCTGACTCTATGCAACCCCATAGGCAGCAGCCCACGGGGCACCTCCTCCCCTGGGACTCTCCAGGCAAGAACACTGGAGTGGGTTGCCATTTCCTTCTCCAATGCATGAAAGTGAAAAGTGAAAGTGAAGTCGCTCAGTGGTGTCCAACTCTTAGCGACTCATGGACTGCAGCCTACCAGGCTTCTCTGTCCATGGGATTTTCCAGGCAAGAGTACTGGAGTGGGCTGCCATTGACTTCTCTAATGTTACTTATTTATCTTGAATATTTCTTATGAAACAGAAGGCAATCCACCCATTCCTGGCAGCTAATAAAATTTCATGCATTGTGAAAACTATGGCAATTTCTATTTTAGCTATTCAGCAAAAAAGGAATTGTTTTCTCTTTTTCTTGATGTCTTCCTCAGCTTTCTCAAATTCACTATGCTACTTTTCAGCCTTCAAGAAAGATAAATTGGGAAAGGAAGGGAGGGGCCCTCAGTGGTCCACTTTTCAGCCTCTCTTAGAATTAAGCAGGTCCCCAAGGATATAACTTGAGAAACACTGGGCTGGAGGAAGCACAAGCTGGAATCAAGATTGCTGGGAGAAATATTAGTAACCTCAGATATGCAGATGACACCATCCTTATAGCAGAAAATGAAGTACTACAGAGCCTCTTGATGAAAATGAAAGAGGAGAGTGAAAAAGTTGGCTTAAAGCTCAACATTCAGAAAACAAAGATCATGGCATCTGGTCCCATCACTTCATGGGAAATAGATGGGGAAACAGTGGAAACAGTGTCAGATTTTATTTCAGGGGCTTCAAAATCACTGCAGATGGTAATTACAGCCATAAAATTAAAAGATGCTTACTCCTTGGAAGAAAAGTTATGACCAACCTAGATAGCATATTGAAAAGCAGAGACATTATTTGCCAACAAAGATCTGTCTGGTCAAGGCTATGGTTTTTCCAGTGGTCATGTATGGATGTGAGAGTTGGACTGTGAAGAAAGCTGAGCACCAAAGAATTGATGTTTTTGAACTGTGGTGTTGGAGAAGATTCTTGAGAGTCCCTTGGACTGCAAGGACATCCAACCAATCCATTCTAAAGGAAATCAGTCCTGGGTGTTCTTTGGAGGGAATGATGCTAAAGCTGAAACTCCAGTACTTTGGCCACCTCATGCGAAGAGTTGACTCATTGGAAAAGACTCTAATGCTAGGAGGGATTGGGGGCAGGAGGAGAAGGGGACAACAGAGGATGAGATGGCTGGATGGCATCACTGACTCAATGGACATGATTCTGAGTGAACTCCGGGAGCTGGTGATAGACAGGGAGGCCTGGCGTGCTGTAATTCATGGGGTCATAAGAAGTCACAAACAACTGAGAGACTGAACTAAACTGAACTGAAGGCTTTAACAGGGCACCTAATCTGAATCAAAACCTTAACAAATTGGCTATCAGCCAAGACACACAGGACTTGTTCATAGTGAGTTTACAAAGCAAGGGAAATATAGATTCTGGGTAAAACTGCTGAGTTGAATCCATGCCTCATTTGAATCCTACATTCAACTAAAATTTTAAATTTTGTTTGAATTATGTTTAAGCAACTAAAAAACCATTATGTGGGTGTACAAACACCATGTGTTTATAAGGTAATGTGCACTTGCTTTCAAAGAAGTTGAGGTATTTGCAAGTGTTGGACAACATTATTAGGAATATCTAGGTATAGCAGTTTTTGTAAGTGAAGTTTAACTCAAAGTATCCTTTAGATTTAATTAGGCTAAGAATAAAAAGATGTTTGTTGTTTTCCCAAAACACATATACTGTGAACAAGTGTCAGGGGAGCAGTGGGTGTTGCTGGGGGGTGAAGGCTTGATAGGTATCCTGCTGTAAGTATCAGAAGATTCATTCTCTCTCCTGACACGTTTAAAAGAAATACTTCTCTCCAAACCACTTGACTTCAATAACCTTGGTGGCAGCCGTACCAGGTCTGATGGAACAGGAGGCCATGACACTCGACGCCACAGCTTTGCTTGTCTTCTCCTCTAGTTACTGGGCTGCGCAAATCTGTCATGCACTAATTTGCTTGGAGTGTCAAGGAAAGCAGAGCTGAATTCTTGACATATGAATCTCCGGTCCCCAAAGCGCTCTGCTGGGCTCTGCCAAGTGCAGAAAGAGCTGGCAGCTGAGTGGAGTTTTCATTAATTGTGCTGGTGTGTACCCACTCAAGCTTCAGCAAGATTGTGCATTATCAGTCAGGTGTCTCCTGGGTGCTGAATTTTCATTTAAGCTTTTGTATTTAATGGAAGGTCTCTCACACTCTAGAGTTTCAAATGAAGTTCAAATCAGATGTAATTTACAATTTTATAGCGGTCATGTAATATTTTCTGTCTCTGTAAGGAGCTCAGACACAAAATTGCCTTTAGTGATTATAACTTCTCATTCTCAAATTTGCATTAATCTGAGCTCCCTAACAAACTAAAAACATTTCTCCACCAAATGCATCCATATGGGGGGTTATGCTTATGTATATTAGTGTTCCCAGTATACCTGCCACATTTTAGCTGCTTTGACTTGACTTCTATTGTTTTAAGGGCAATTTGAATGCATGGGATTCATTGAAACACAGATGCACTCTCCTTCTCCTTTGAAACAATCAGCAGTTATATTACAACAGGCTGTGATTTATGAGGGGCTTGCATGGCAATACATGCCAACATGTGCCTAATTGTTTAGCAACAAACATAGACCCCATATAAGGCTCTGAAATTTAAAATTCTCTTTAAAAGCAAAATCAGATATTACATTCTGGTCCTATAGAACACAGCTGTCTAACAGTCTATAGGTACTAGTGTTTCTCTATAGAATAACAGTGCTGTTTTAACATAACAAGATTTGGGGGGAGGTGGGCAGATTTTAGCAAAG
>SJYC01054689.1:0-13037 GCA_006408675.1 Madoqua kirkii | reverse complement strand
TACATTCTGGTCCTATAGAACACAGCTGTCTAACAGTCTATATGTACTAGTGTTTCTCTATAGAATAACAGTGCTGTTTTAACATAACAAGATTTGGGGGGAAGGTGGGCAGATTTTAGCAAAGTCTTTAAAATGTTTGTAGTGCTGCTGGCCTTATGCATACACTGGAATGTAGCATCAATAACACTTAATCAAGAATAAAGTCTCCGACTGGATAGACCAATTTCTGTAGGAAACGCATGCTAACAGAATACTAAAATCTGAACTAGGTAAGAGCAAGACAGTATTTACATTCTATTTTTTAACTGTTTGAACATGTCTCAAGATATAAGTTTCTAACTTTGACGTTCTGACTTCCTTTCCTTAAGAAAACAGCTGGACTTTCCTGATAGCCCCTGAACGTCAATATAACCCTAATAAAAGGGTTCCTGCTTATACGACTATTAATATGAGAGGTCAAATAAGTCTCACAAGAAATTTAAGAACAATCAGTCAGAGTTCACTCAGGAAAAAGAGAAGCCGCACCTGTTACTGTAGTAAACATTTAAACAGGTACTGGGGGACAAACCAGCAAAAAGGGGAAGACTAAGGTAACACCCAGCAGTGACTACCAGAGGCAGCTCACCGTTTCATAGGGTCAGGGGAAGTAAGGGAAGAAGCGGGGCTCATCAGCCCTGTTCATTCCAACCAGGGCTTCGTGGGTAGACTTACGCAGCCACACAGCACCCTGTGGTCAGAAGGGGGCCAGGTGTGGTTACTGCTCTGCTCTCACCATCTTGTAATCCTTAATAATTTTTCAACAACCTCCTCATTTTCAGTTTGCACAGGCCTCCTCAACTTATAGAGTTGGTCTTTTTTTTTTTTAATTTAAATATATCTATTTTCATTGGAGGCTAATTACTTTACAATATTGTATTGGTTCTGCCACACGGTTTGAATCTTACAAAGTCAGTCTGTTTACAGATAAACAATGTTCATATATCAGCAATTTCCTGTGGGTCACCACAGTAACAGCTTAGAGAGGCGTCCGGAGGAACTCAGACTGCTGAGAGAAGAGCATTACCGAGCTAGTGCTGGAATCTCTGAGGGCCATGAGAGTGTAGATGGGAGTGTGCGTGACTGAGATCTGAAGCCAGCCTTCTCTGCTGGGAAAACGGTGGTTCCAGCCCTGAGAGAAACAAGGCACCAACAGGAAGGAGGGCGTCCATCTGCCTACTCCACTCTTCCTGTCTCCCTCTAGGGTCCTGTTGGCAAAACTGCACAGGGAGCCACCTGACAAAGAAAACGTGGTTTGCAGAGGCCCACCAGGCCCCAGTTCACAAAGAAATAGTAGAAGGCTCGCCTTGGAGTCTACAAACAATACTGAGTGACGACAGTAAAGAGAAGAAAGCTCAAAGGACGCCCAGCCAAATAATAGGGAGGAGTGGCTCCTACGAGGTCAGAATCAAGAGAATAAACAGTAAGTGGACACACTGAAGATATTTACCTTAAGGTTCTCAACTAGAGAACACAAAAGACTTTCTGAGGATTTTAAAATCCTTTATAAATTTTTAAAGACAAAGAGATTTTAAAAAAGAATGACCACTGTTGAAAAACTGCTGTATTATTCTGAAAGGTCAAACAGAAGAAATATAGCACAACAAAGAATATAAATTAAATGTCATAGAAAGCATGAGTGAAAAGGGAGCATAAAAAACAGACGGTCCAAATAAATAAAATCAGAAGTGCAAAAGAGAACTAGCAACCAACACCACAGAACAACCTAGAAAAAATTGACAAATTGCTAGAAAAGTACAATCTACTAAGATTAAATCAGAAAGAAATAGGAAGTCTGAGCATACTGATTTCTAGTAATGAAATTGGGTAAGTAGTCTAACAAAAAATTTCCAACAAATAAAAATATAAAACCAAGTGCTTCACAGGTAAATTCAATCCAACACTTTTTTTAAAAGTTAATACTTATCCTTCTCAAACTACTCCAACAAATTGTGGAAAAACACTTCTAAATCCATTCTGTGAGGCCAACATAATCCTGATACCAAAGCCAGAAAAAGTATCACACAAAAAAGAAAATTACAGGACAATATCACTGATGAATACAGATGACAATCATCAACAAAATATTAGCAAACTGAATCCAACAGTACATTAAATGAGCCATACACCATAATCAAGTAGGATTTATCCCAGGAATGCAATAATGAATAATTTAATATCCACATTATAGAAAGCCTATAAACAAAACAAAATAACTTTGCATAATAGGGCTTCCCTGGTGGCTCAGCAGTTAAAGCGTCTGCCTGCAATACAGGAGACCGGGGTTCGATCCCTGGGTTGGGAAGATCCTCAGAGAAGGAAATGGCAACCCACTCCAGTATTCTTGCCTGGAGAATCCGATGGAAGGAGGAACCTGGTGGGCTACAGTCCATGGGGTGGCAAAGAGTCAGAAACTACTGAGCGACTTCGCTTCACTTAAAAGGAAATATAAGAAATAAATACACCAGTATGTTAACTGTAATTTTGTGTTTGATTGTAATTTGAGTAGATTATTTTGCATCCATTTACAATTTATAATTATAAAAGTGTGTTTAAATGTTTTCAACAATTTTAGATAGGTAGTTAGACAGACAGGGGTCATAAAAGATGGATTCAGAAAATGTAATATGTGAGAATAGATGCTTTGAGGTACAGAGACACACATTATACACAAAAAATGAATAGAAGAAAAGTTTCTAGAGCTGAAAAATGTGAGATTTCAGATTCATCAAATCAAATGGAAAATAAGATAATACCTACCTAGATATCCTTTTCATAGTGTTCATGGCATCCGTTCCCATCACATCATGCAAATAGATGGGCAAACAATGGAAATAATGACAGACTATTTTCTCAGGCTACAAAATCACTGTAGATGTTGACTGCAGCCATGAAATTAGAAGATGCTTTCTCCTTGGAAGAAAATCTATGACCAACCTAGATAGCATATTAAAAAGGAGAGACATTACTTTGCTGACAAAGATCCGTCTAGTCAAAACTATGATTTTCCAGTAGTCATGTATGGATGTGAGAACTGGACCATAAAGAAAGCTGAGTGCCTAAGAATTGAGACTTTTGAACTGTGGTGTTGGAGAAGACTCTTGAGAGTCCCTTGGATTGCTAGGAGATCCAATAAGTCCATCCTAAAGGAGATCAGTCCAGAATATTCATTGGAAGGACTGATGCTAAAGCTTAAACTCCAACACTTTGGCCACCTGATGGGCAGAGCTGACTCATTGGAAAAGACCTTGATGCTGGGAAAGATTGAAGGCAGGAGGAGAAGGGGATAACTGAGGATGAGAAGGTCAGATGGCATCACCAACTCAATGGACATGGGTTTGAGCAAGTTCTGGAAGTTGGTTATGGACAGGGAAGCCTGGTGTGTCCATGGGGTTGCAAGAGTCAGAGATGACTGAGTGACTGAACTGACTGACCTAGATCTCCTGGTGACATTCCTAAACTCCAAAAATAAAGAAAAACTTTTTCAAGTTTCCAACCAGTGAGAACAGTTTACTTACAAAGGTAAGAGAATTGAAATAGCATTAAATTTCTCATCTGCAACCCAGGAAACTAGAATGCACTAACATTTATGAACTGCAGACAGGTTAGGAAAGATAGCCATTAAAATCAGGGGAAAAATGAGGCAAATTTTACTTTTTGAGTTTGTGTGATTGTATATGTAACAAAATCCTGACAGCTCATCTGAAAGCCCATTAGAGGGAATGTATCAGTAGGAGATAGGAGCCTACATGATACCTCCCAATGTCTAGAATGGAGCAATCTGAGCAAAGCATAATAGTGTAGCAATGTATTATAACATAATGTCTAGAATACATACCCATGAGTACATATTTATTTAAGTAAATGGTTAAACAAACAAGAAGAGAATAATCTTCTTTACAGAAGAATTACAAATAAGATATACAGACACTCTCTCTTCAAAAAGATTAAGCTTAATTATCCTCCTTCCCTCTTGACTGTGGGATGGCCTTAGCAACCTCCATCTAAAGCAAACAAACAAAAACAGTATATGGAAAGAGGTGAAAGGAGAAACCTGGCAAACACTGTCTCAGCCAGATGATCAGGATCAACATCAGCAGTGATATGTCACATTGACAGCATGTACCTCCTCACAGGAAAGGATCAGAAGGGCACCAACCCCAACCTAATCATGACAAAAACATCAGACAAAGGCACACTGAGGAACATTCCAGAAAATACCTGACCAATGCTTCTCAAAACAAGAAAAGAAGGAGAAACACTTACAGATCAGAGGAGACTGGGAACACGACATCCAAGCATGATGTGTTATCTTGGATTAGCTCCTACTGCAGAACAGGACATTCATGGAAAAACTAGTGAAGCTGCACAAAGTCTGTATTTTGGTCAATAATAATATCCCTATGTTAGTTTCTTTATGTGACAAAGTACCATGGCAATATAAGCTATTCACAGTAGGATAAACCACATGTGGGATGTGTGTATTTTCTGTAAACCTAAGGGTATTTGAAAATTAAAAGTTTATTTTTATAAAACCTATAAGAACTAATAAAAAAACTGCTAAGGTGGATGAATATAAGGGTAAGGATTTAAAAATCATGAGTTTTAATAATATTAACAACACAAATAAAATCCACATACAATAGTGGAAATAACTACTAAAAATGTCCAGGAAAAATTATGAAATCTGTAAAACTAGGAAAATCTGAAAATATTGACTATTGTCCATATTTTTGAAGGGGAAGTTTTAACATAAAAAATTATTAAGCTTTTCTCGATTAATAGATGAATTTAACAATTTCAAAACATTTTTTATATAACAGTACAAAATATTACTGTATAGTGCAGGGAACTCTATTCAGTACTCTGTAATGGTCTATGGCTATATTAATCTGTAAAACTGATTCACTTTACTGTACACCTGAACTAGCATAGCACTGTAAATCAACTATATTCTAATAATTTTTTAAAATGACACTAAAGACCATACTTGATAATTAATATGGAAGAATTAGCAAGAAAATTTATAAAAACACAAAGCGTCAAAGGAGAATTATTGTGTCAAATATTAAAATTTACTAATATTTTTCAGTAATCAAAAGAATATGATCCAGAAGTAGAAACAGATCAGTGGAACAGGTCACAATGTCCAGAAACATACCGAGGTAACTTACTGGATAAAAAAGATGACATTTGAGTTAAGTAGCCTATTAATTAGCTATGCTGTTGTTGCTCAGTCGCCAAGTTGTGGCCTACTCTTTGCACCCCTATAGTCTGCATCACACCAGGCCTTCCTGTCCCTCACCTCCTCCCAGAGTTTGCCAAAGTGCATGTCAATTGAATCTGTGATGCCATCTGATCATCTCACCCTCTGTTGCCCTCCACTGCCTTCAGTCTTTCCTAGCATCAGGTCTTTATACAAATAGATGTACAAAATACGAACAGGTAGTGCTGTGAAGGAAAATAGAGCATGTTAAGACAATTGAGAGTAACAAAGGAGTCAGAATGGTTTCTTTGAGAAGGTGACATATAACAGATCTGAGTAAAGAGAAAAGTTAATTCTTACAAATATTTGAGCAAGAAGTATATTTGAAATAGAATAAAGTAAGTACCATAACCCAGAAGGGATGAATCTTGTCATGCTCCAGGAAAAGAATTAAAAGCAGGCAGGAATCATAGGAGATGAGATTGAAATGTTGCCCAGGGTAAAAAAAAAATGTCATATTTTCTTGACTTTTACTCAGAGTGAGATGGGAAGCTTCAGGGGTGGTTTGAATACAGGAAATTTGACATTCTGCAAAAGAATCAGTTTGACAGCTCTATGGCAAGTAGACGATAGGAAGTCAAGAGTATAAATGAGGAGCCAAGTTAGGAATTTAATGCAACGTTCCAGGAGAAAAAGAGAGTGACATGGGTTAACTGCTAGAGATCGTGAAAAGTGGTTGGATTTTTAATATATTTTGCAGGCAGAGCCTCCTGGACTGCTTATAGATTGGATATGGGATTTGAGATGTGGGATAAAAGCCCAGAGCCTCCCTTTATTATTCCTCAGGCCAAGAGGAAAAAAAGAGAAAAGGAATGATTAATCTATTAAATGCAGCCAGAAGAGTGAGCAAGGAGTCTTAGGATTTTACAAAGTTGAACATCTTTTTGTTAACACCAGCACAACCTATTAATAAAACAGAGCTGAATTGGTTGCTTACTGGGTAAAAGAGAATATCACCTAGGAAAAAAATAAAAATTAGACAGGTATTCCACATCATATAAAACAATCTGGTTAATTATGTAATTGTAAAAAATCAAACTAAAAAAGTATGTTTATGTTACTATATTCTTGGGGGTTGAGGTGCAGAGGGAGAGTAGTCCTTAATTTACCCAGGAAGCTCAGAAACCATTAAGGAAAATATTGATAGATTTTATCTCATAGAAACTGAAGATTTTCGTAAGGCAATAGACCACTGAAAGTGAAAGTAAAGTGAAAGTGTTAGTTGCTCAGTCATGTTCGACTTCTTGTGACCCCCATGGACTGTAGTCTGCCTGGCTCCTCTGTCCATGGAATTCTCCAGGGAAGAATACTGGAGTGGGTTGCCATTTCCTTTTCCAGGGCATCTTTCTGACCCAGAGATCAAACCCAGGTCTCCTGCATGGCAGGCAGATTCTTTACCATCTAAGCCCACAAACCAAGAACAAAAGAAAGAATGAGGAAAAAAAAATAGTTGGAAAACAAATAGCAGGGAAAGGGTTAATAGCATGACCATATAATGAAGCACTTCATATAAAAACCTGGCAAATTTTTGGAAAGAAGATAAACAAAAAGTTAAATTCAAATACCTAATAAATATAAGAAAATGTGCTTAATCTCACTAACAGTCATTTTATTGCAAATTAAAACAATAATGACTGATTGTTGTTATCTCCATATTTGCAACAGTTAAAGAGATTGATTGCATTCACTGCTGGTGAGGCTATAAGAAAATGAATCGTCTCATTTGCTACCAGTAAAATGATGAATTTATTTTCTTTTCATAAATTTAATTAGCAGCATCTGTTAACATTAAATAGGTACACGTAATTTGATTCAACAATTTTATCTGTAGTTACCTTAGAGAAGTAAAAACATATACTTAGAGTAGCATTTAGTAGAGTATTATTGTTAATAGTAAAAAAAAAAAACTGGAAAAATATGAGTCCAATCAAATAAGAATGATGAAATAAATTAGGCTAGATGCAGAATATGGAATGTTGTTTTGTCACTACATGAGTTTTGTATGAAATGATCTGAAAAATGTCCATGATACATTTTTAGCAGCTTTAAACCACAAAATTCACCCATTTAAAGTATACAGTTTAGGGGCTTTCTATATTTACAAACTTGTGCAACCATCATCATTAATTCCAAAACATTTTTATCATCCTGAAGAGAAGCCTTGTACCTATCAGCGATCACTCATCACTTTCCTACCCACCCAACACAGTTGAACCCCAGATAATAACTAATTTACTCTGGTGCTGTGGTCTGAATGTTTGTGTTGCACCAAAATCCATATGGTGAAATCTTCATGTGAATGTAACCATGATACATTTTTAGCAGCTTTAAACCACAAAATTCACCCATTTAAAGTATACAGTTTAGGGGCTTTCTATATTTACAAACTTGTGCAACCATCATCATTAATTCCAAAACATTTTTATCATCCTGAAGAGAAGCCTTGTACCTATCAGCGATCACTCATCACTTTCCTACCCACCCAACACAGTTGAACCCCAGATAATAACTAATTTACTCTGGTGCTGTGGTCTGAATGTTTGTGTTGCACCAAAATCCATATGGTGAAATCTTCATGTGCAATGTGACTATACTAAGTGGAATCCATGGCAGATGCTTAGATCATGAGCCTGGGGCCCTATGAATGGGTTTTGTGTTCTTAAAAAAGAGACCTCAGAGAGTTTTCTAGCCCTTTTCATCATGTGAGGATGCATCTAGAAGTCTGTGATCCTGAAATAGTCATTATGGTGCCCTGACCTTGGACCACCTTCCAGAACTGTGAAGAATAAATAGCTATTGTTTATAAGCTTCTCAATTTGTGATATTTTGTTACAGCAGTCCAAATAAATTAAGACTTATGGGTTTGTTGATCCCGGGCATTTTATGTAAATGGTTGCATAATATGTGGTCTTTTGTGACTGGTTTCTTTCATTTAATATGCTTGTTTTCAAGGTTCAGTCATGTGATAGCCTACATCAGCTCTTGGTTCCTTTGTATTGCTGAATAGCTCCAGAAAGAATGAAGAGGCTGGGTCAAAGCAGAAACGATGCTCGGTTGTGGATGCGTCTGATGGTGAAAGTAAAGTCCAGTGCTATAAACTACAATATTGCATAGGAACCTGGAATGTTAGGTCCATAAATCAATGTAAATTAAACATAGTCAAACAGGAAATGGCAAGAGTAAACACTGACATCTTAGGATCAGTGAACTAAAATGGAAGGGAAGGGTGAATTTAATTCAGATGACCATTATATCCACTACTGTGGGCAGGAATCCCTCAGAAGAAATGGAGTAGCCATCATGGTCAACAAAAGAGTCCGAAATGCAGTACTTGGATGCAACCTCAAAAATGACAGAATGATCTCTGTTCGTTTCCAAGGCAAATCATTCAGTATTACAGTAATCCAAGTCTATGCCCCAATCATTGATGCCTAAAAAGCTAAAGTTGAACAGTTCAATGAGACCTACGAGAACTTATAGAACTAACACCAAAAATAGATGTCCTTTTCATCATAGGGAATTGGAATGCAAAAGTAGGAAGTCAACAGATACCTGGAGTAACAGGCAAGTTTGGCCTTGGAATACAAAATGAAGCAGGGCAAAGGCTAACAGAGTTTTGCTAAGAGAATGCACTTCTCATAGAAGACACCCTTTCCCAACAGCGTAAGAGACAACTCTACACATGCTGTGAAAGTGCTGCACTCAATATGCCAGCACATTTGGAAAACTCGGCAGTGGCCACAGGACTGGAAAAAGTCAGTTTTCCTTCCAATCCCAAAGAAAGGCAATGTCAAAGAATGCTCAAACTACCAAACAATTGCACTCATCTCACATGCTAGCAAAGTAATTCTCCACGCCAAGCTTCAACAGTACACGAACCATGAAATTCCAGAGTTTCATGCCAGATTTAGAAAAGGCAGAGGAACCAGAGATCAAATTGCCAACATCCACTGAATCACAGAAAAAGCAAGAGAGTTCCAGAAAAACATCTATTTCTGCTTTCTTGACTATGCCAAAGCCTTTGACTGTGTGGATCACAATACACTGTGAAAAATTCTGAAAGAGATGGGAATACCAGACCACCTAATCTGCCTATTGAGAAATCTGTATGCAGATCAGGAAGCAACAGTTAGAACTGGACATGGAACAACAGACTGGTTCCAAATAGGAAAAGGAGTACTTCAAGGCTGTAATTGTCACCCTGCTTATTGAACTTCTATGCAGAGTACATCATGAGAAACGCTGGACTGGAAGAAGCACAAGCTGGAATCAAGATTGTGGGAGAAATATCAATAACCTCAAATATGCAGATGATACCACCCTTATGGCAGAAAGTGAAGAGGAACGAAAAAGCCTCTTGATGAAAGTAAAAGAGGAAATCGGAAAAGTTGGCTTAAAGCTCAACATTCAGAAAACAAAGATCATGGCATCCAGTCCCATCACTCCATGGGAAATAGATGGGGAAACAGTGGAAACAGAGTCAGACTTTATTTTGGGAGTCTCCAAAATCACTGCAGATGGTGACTGTAGCCATGAAATTAAAAGATACTTACCTCTTGGAAAAAAAGTTATGACCAACCTAGATAGCATATTCAAAAGCAGAGACATTGTTTTGCCGACTAAGGTCCGTCTAGTCAAGGCTATGGTTTTTCCTGTGGTCATGTATAGATGTGAGAGTGAATGCTGAAGAATTGATGCTTTTGAAGTGTGGTGTTGGAGAAGACTCTTGCAAGCCCCTTGGACTGCAAGGAGATCCAACCAGTCCATTCTGAAGGAGATCAACCCTGCGATTTCTTTGGAAGGAATGATGCTAAAGCTGAAACTCCAGTACTTTGGGCACCTCATGCGAACAGTTGACTCACTGGAAAAGACTTTGATGCTGAGAGGGACTGGGGGCAGGAGGAGAAGGGGATGACCGAGCATGAGATGGCTGGATGGCATCACTGACTCGATGGACCAGAGTCTGAGTGAACTCCGGGAGTTGGTGATGGAGAGTGAGGCCTGGCGTGCTGTGATTCATAGGGTCACAAAGAGTCAGACAAGACTGAGCGACTGAACTGAACTGAACTACATATGGACATCACCATATTGTCAATACCAAAATCAGATTGACTACATTCTTTGCAGCCAAAGATAGAGAAGTTCTATACAGTCAAAAACAAGACCCAGATCTGACTGTGGCTCAGATCATGAGCTTCTCATAGCAAAATTCAGGCTTAAACTAAAGGGAGTGAGGAAAACTACTAGGCCATACAGGTATGACCTAAATCAAATCCCTTATAATTATGCAGTGAAGATGACAAATAGATTTGATGGATTAGATTTGGTAGGAACAGAGGATTATGTCAGAGGTTCTAAGGCCTATGGGCAGGGGTTCATAACATTATATAGGAGGCAGTGACCACAACCATCTGAAAAAAAAGAAATGCAAGAAGGCACAGTGGTTGTCTGAGGAGGCTTTACAAATTGCTGAGGAAATAAGAGAAGCAAAAACGCAGAGAGAAAGGGAAAGATATACTCAACTGAATGCAGAGTTCTAGAGAACTGCAAGGAGAAATAAGAAAGCCTCCTTCAATGAACAATGCAAAGAAATAGAGGAAAACAATAGAATGGGAAAGACTAGAGCTCTTTTAAAAATTGGAGATACCAAAGGAACATTTTATATATGGATGGGCATGATAAAGCACAGAAGTGGTAAGAACCTAACAGAGTCAAAGGAGATGAGGAAGAGGTGGCAAGATTACAAAGAACTGTACAAAAGTCTTAACATCCTGGATAACCACAATGGTGTGGTCATTCACCAAGAGTCAGACCTCTTGGAGTGTGAAGTCAAGTGGCCCTTAGAAAGAATTTCTACCAACAAAGCTAGTGAAGGTGACTGAATTCTAGCTGAGCTATTTCAAATCCTAAAAGATGATGCTGTTAAAGTGCTGCACTCAACATATCAGCAAATATGGAAAACCCAGTGGTGGCCACGAGACTGGAAAAGGTCAGTTTTCATTCCAATTTCAAAGAAGGGCAGTGCTAAAGAACGTTCAAACTGCCTGATAGTTGGGCTCACTTCCCATGCTAGCAAGGTTAGCAATAATTGAATTGAGAACTTCCAGAAGTACAATTGGGTTTAGAAAAGCCAAGTGAACCAGAGATCAAATTGTCAACATTCGTTGGATCTTAGAGAAAGCAAGGGAATTCCAGAAAAATATCCACTTCTCTTTCATTGACAACTCAAAAGCCTTTTACTGTGTGGATTGCAACAACCTGGAAAATTCTTAAAGTGAAGTGTTAAGTCACTCAGTCGTGTCTGACTCTTTGCGACCCCGTGGACTGTAGTCCACCAGGCCCCTCCATCCATGGGATTCTCCAGGCAAGAATACTGGAGTGGGTTGCCATTTCCTTATCCAGGGGACCTTCCCAACCCAGGGATCGAAGCCAGGTCTCCTGCATTGCAGGCAGTTGCTTGAGCCATAGGACTACCAAACCAACTTACTTGTCTCCTGGGAAACCTGTATCAAGTCAAGAAGCAACAGTTAGAACCTCATATGAAACAACTTACTAGTTCAAAATTGGGAAAGGAATATGACAAGGCTGTATATTGTCACTCTGTTTATTCAACTTATGTACAGAGTCCATCATGTGAAGTGCCAGGCTGGATGAGTTACAAGTTGGAATCAAGATCATTGGTAGAAATACTTCAACCTCAGATATGTGAATGATAACCAGTCTAATGGCAGAAAGTGAAGATTAACTAAGGAGTTTCTTGGTGAGGGTGAAAGAAGAGAGTAAAAAGGTTGGCTTAAAACTCAACATTCATAAAACTAAAATCTTTGTATCTGATTCCATCACTTTATGGCAAATAGAAGGGGGAAAAGTGGAAGCAATGACAAATTTTCTCTTCTTGATCTCCAAAATCACTGAGATAGTAACTACAGCTATGAAATTAGAAGACACTTGCTTCTTGGAAGGAAAGCTATGACAAACCTAGACAGCATATGTAAAAGTAACGACATCATTTTGCTGGCAAATCAGTATAGTCAAAACAATGGTTTTTTCTAGTAGTCATGTAGGATGTGAGACTTGGGTCATAAAGAAAACTGAGCACCAAAGACTGATGCGTTTGAACTGTGGTGCTGCAGAAGACTCTTGAGGGCCCCTTGGACTTCAAGAAGACCCAACCAGTCAATCCTAAAGGAAATTATCCCAGAATACTCATTGGAAGAATGGATGCTCAGGCTGAAACTACAATATACTGGCCAACTGATGTAGCTGGCAAATCAGTATAGTCAAAACAATGGTTTTTTCTAGTAGTCATGTAGGATGTGAGACTTGGGTCATAAAGAAAACTGAGCACCAAAGACTGATGCGTTTGAACTGTGGTGCTGCAGAAGACTCTTGAGGGCCCCTTGGACTTCAAGAAGACCCAACCAGTCAATCCTAAAGGAAATTATCCCAGAATACTCATTGGAAGAATGGATGCTCAGGCTGAAACTACAATATACTGGCCAACTGATGTGAAGAGCTGACATATCATAAAAGACTCTGAGACTGGGAAAGAGTGAAGGCAAAAGGAAAAGAGGGGGTCAGAAGTTGAGATGGTTGGATAGCACCACTGATTCAAACAACATGAACTTGGGCAAACTTTGGGAGATAGTGAGGGACAGGAAGGCCTGGCATACTGAAATCCATCGGGGCACAAAGAGTCAGACACGACTTAGGGACTGAATCAAAGAAAAAAAAA
>SJYC01054688.1:0-68449 GCA_006408675.1 Madoqua kirkii | reverse complement strand
GCTGTGGTCCTAGTGTGATTAGATTGACTAGTTTTCTGTGAGTATGGTTTCAGTGCGTCTGCCTTCTGATGCCCTCTTGCAACACCTACCATCTTACTTGGGTTTCTCTTGCCTTGGGCGTGGGGTATCTCTTCACGGCTGCTCCAGCAAAGCACAGCTCTTGCTCCTTACCTTGGACGAAGGGTATCTCCTCACTGCTACCCTTCCTGATCTTCAACTTGGGATAGCTCCTCTAGGCCCTTCTGTGCCAGCACAGCCACTGCTCCTTGGACATGGGTTGAATTTCCTGGCCGCCACCTCTGGCCTCTGGCAGGGGGTTGCTCCTCCCGGCCGCCGCCCCTGACCTCAGACCTGGGCTCAAGCAGAATGATATGGCTAACTGGAAGTGCATACATGTGCATGTTTTCATTCACCCAGCCAGTTTTTGTCTTTTCATTGGTGCATTTAATCCATTTATATTTAAGGTGATTATTGATATGTGTAATCCTATTAACATTTTCTTAATTATTTTTGGTTTATTTTCAGTAGGTTTTTCTTCTCTTGTGTTTCCTGCCTAGAGAACTTCCTTTAGTATTTGTTGTAAAGCTAGTCTGACAGTGACATTCACATTGAAGTCGCTCAGTTGTGTCTAACTCTTTGCCACCCCATGGACTGTAGCCTACCAGGCTCCTCTGTCCATGGAATTTTCCAGGCAAGAGTACTGAAGTGGATTGCCATTTCCTTCTCCAGGAGATCTTCCTGACGGAGGGATCGAACCTGAGTCTCCCACATTGTAGGCAGACACTTTACTGTCTGAGCCACCACCAAAGCTGGTTTGGTGGTGCTGAATTCTCTTAACTTTTGCTTGTCTGGAAAGCTTTTGATTTCCCCATCAAATCTGAAGGAGAGTCTTGCTGGATAGAGTATTCTTGGTTGTAAGTTCTACCCTTTCATCACTTTAAATGTACATTCCCTTCTGGCTTGTAGAGTTTATGTTGAGAAATCAGCTGGTAGTCTGATGAAAGTTACCTTGTATGTTGTCATTTTTCCGTTGTTGCTTTTAACATTTTATCTCTGTCTTTAATTTTTGTCATTTTGATTACTGTGTGTCTCAGTGTATTCCTCCTTGGGTTTATCCTTCTTGGGACTCTCTGTGCTTCCTGGACTTGGTTGACTATTTCTTTTCCTATGTTGGGAAGTTTTCGGCTATTATCTCTTCAAATATTTTTCAGGTCCTTTCTTTCTGATTTCTATCTTTGGAACTCCTATAATGCAAGTGTTGGTGCATTTAATGTTGTCCCAGAAGTCTCTAAGGCTGTCTTCCTTTCTTTTCATTCTTTTTTCTATATTCTGTTCTGTGGCAGTGATTTACAGCATTCTCTCCTCCAGGTCATTTATCTGTGCTTCTGCCTCAGTTATTCTGCTATAAATTTCTTTTAGTGTATTATTCATCTCTGCTTGTTTGTTCTTTAGTTCTAGGTCTTCGGTAAACATTTCTCACATCTTCTCAATCTTTGCTTCCATTCTTTTTCTGAGATTCTGAATCATCTTCTCTCATTATTCTGATTTCTTTTTCTGGATGGTTGCCTATCTCTACTTCTTTTAGTTGTTTTTCTGGGGTTTTATCCTGTCCCTTCATCTGGGACATAACTTTCTGCCTTTTCATTGTGATTAACTTTCTGTAATATGGTTTTTGTTTTAGCCACTGTGAGACTGTGCTTCTTTTTGCATCCTCTGTTCACCCTCTGATGGATGAGGCTAAGACACTTGTGTAAGCGTCTTGATGGGAGGGACTGGTGATGGGGGAAAACTGGGTCTTGCTCTGGAGGGGGTCTGCCTGCAATGCAGGAGACCTGGGTTCAATCCCTGGGCCAGAAAGATCCCCAGGAGAAGGAAATGGCAACCCACTCCAGTATTCTTACCTGGAAAATTCCATGGACAGAGGAGCCTGATGGGCTACTCTTTGCTACCATGGGATGGCAACGAGTCAGACATGACTGAGCGAGTTGCCTTTCCTTTTTCTGGAGGGCAGGGCCTTGCTCAGTAAAGCTTTAATTCAATTATCTGCTGATGGGTGGGGTTGCATTACCTCTCTGGTAGTTGTTTGCCTGAGGCTCTATCATAGGGTTAATTGTGAATTCCTAGAGGATTTACACCAACAGGGACCTTCCAGATTCTGTGGTGAGCCCCTGCTGACCTGCATCCCCTGGAGGATGCCCTCCAACACTAGCAGGTAGTTTTGGTTCAGTCTCCCATGGGGTCACTGCTCCTCTCCTCTGTGTCTTAGTGTGTGCAAAATCTTGCTTGTGCCCTCCAAGACTGGAGTCTCTGTTTCCCTCAGTCCTCTGGAAGGCCTAAAACCAAACTCCTCCTGGCCCTCACAGGCAGGTTCCCTATGGATTCTCAATCTTTTTGTCAGATCCCCAGGCTAGGAAGCCTGATGCGGGCTTTAGAACCTTCACAATAGTGAGAACTTCTTTGGTATTATTGTTCTCCAGTCTGTGGGTGTCTGTTTTTGGTGGGTTCCAGAATCCTCCTGTCAATGGTTGTTCAACAGCTAGCTGCAATTTTGTTGTCCTCACAGAAGAAGATGAGTGCACGTCCTTCACTCCACCATCTTCAGCTTAAGTAAAGGTTGTAAATTTTACAAACAATTGACTGCTGGGAGATGTAGGTCAGCTGATTAAGGCTTTCCCCTTTATCCCTTCCCTGGACAACCAGCCTTTCCTTAGATGCAACCATTTGAATGACCCCTTACAAGATGCTTCCCCAAATGGAGTGATCAATGGCAATGGCAACAATCACCTCCTCAGGAACACACTCTTGCATTGCTCTACTCCTTCCCTGCCTCATCCCTGTGTCCTCCTCCGGAAATTACCCACAAGGAAGCTTTTGCCTTAAACTCTACTTTCTCACATGTATGGATGTGAGAGTTGGACCATAAAGAAAAGTGAGCACTGAAGAATCGATGCTTTTGAATTGTGATGTTGGAAAAGGCTCTTGAGAGTCCCTTGGACTGCAAGGAGATCCAATCAGTCCATCCTAATGGAGATCACTCCTGAATATTCATTGGAAGGACTGATGGTAAAGCTGGAACTCCAATACTTTGGCCAGTTGATTCGAAGAACTGACTCGCTGGAAAAGACCCTGATGCTGGGAAAGATTGAAGATGGGAGGAGAAGGGGACAACAGAGGATGAGATGGTTGGATGGCATCCAAGACTCGGTGGACATGAATTTGACCAAGCTCCGGGAGTTAGTGATGGACAGGGAAGCCTGGCATGCTAGAGTCCATGGGGTGGCAAAGAGTAAGACACGACTGAGTGACTGAACTGAACTGAAGTACTTTTGGGGCGTCTGGGCTAAATCTTAAACAGTTTTCTGTTTGTGTAAGAAACCATTGCTAAAGTTAGTGCTTAAAGTAGCAATGATTACTAGATTTCACAATTCTGTGGGTTGTTGGCAGGATGCTGAAGCCTGAGTGAACTCATGAGGTTACATTCATCTGGCAGGAGAGATTTCAATTAGTTCTGCTGAATCTGTTTCTCCATTGGGTCTTTCTCTCTGTGATTTCTCTTCTAGGCAGAGAAAGGAAGCTAGCCTGGCTGCCCATAGGCAGCAAAGACCTAAAGGAAGGAAAAAGGAAGGAAGGAAGGAAAAAGGAAGCTATGCATTCTGTTAAGGCCTAGTTTCAGAAGCTGCATGACATCACTTTTGCTACATTCTATAAGTCAGAATAAGTCATGAGGCCAGACCAGATTCAATGGGGAGGTAATGGGAACAGACTACCTCTCCTGATACCAGGAACAGCATATCATATAGCAAAGTGGTGTGGGCACATGATCCACTGAGGGACACTGTAAAAAATAATCTAATCCAAATCCTCTCACCCCAAATCAGTCTTCTGATATATTTTCCCTGCATAATATTTGTTTTGAGAAAGCCGTTCCCCATGATAATTATGCAGCTTCTGTAGGAACACATGAAGCAGGATAAGAGGATGGATCACCTGCTCAGCAGCCAGATCTGTCAGATCAACCCTAGCAGCAGATGGACAGGAGCTCTCACAGCCACATGACTCACAGCTGCATCCTAAAGGCTTATCAAGAAGAGATTTAACCATGCAGAAAGTGATTTTTTTTTAATGCTCCTCACAAAGCTATGATTTCCCCAGTAGTCATGTACAGATGTGAGAGCTGGACCACAAATAAGGCTGAGCACTGGAGAATTGATGCTTTCAAACTGTGGTGTTGGAAATGACTCTTGAGAGTCCCTTGTACTGAAAGGAGATCCAACTAGTCAATCTTACAGAAAATCAACCCTGAATATTCATTGGAAGAACTGATGCTGAAGTTGAAGCTCCAATACTTTGGCCAGCTGACTGAAGATGTGACTCACTGGAAAAGATCTTGATGCTTGGAAAGACTGAGGGCAGGAGGAGAAGGGGGCAAGAGAGGATAAGATGTTTGGATGGCATCACTGACTCAATGGACATGAGACTGAGTAATTTAGGGAGATAGTGAAGGACAGGGAAACTTGGCCTTCTACACTCCATGGAGTCACAAAAAGTTGGATTCAACTTCACTTCAGTTCAGTTCAGTTGCTAAGTCGACTTTTTGTGACCCCATGGACTACAGCACGCCAGGCTTCCCTGTCCATCACCAGTTCCCAGAGCTTGCTCAAATTCATGTCCATCGAGTCAGTGATGCCATTGAATCATCTCATGCCCTGTTGTTCCCTTCTCTTCCTGCCTTCAATCTTTCCCAGCATCAGGGGCTTTTCCAGTGACTCAGTTCTTCCCATCAGGTGGCCAAAGTATTGGAGTTTCAGCTTCAGCATCAGTCCTTCAAATGAATATTCAGGACTGATTTCTTTTAGGATTGATTGGTTTGCTTTCCTTGCAGTCCAATAGACCTTCAAGAGTCTTCTCCAACACCACAATTCAAAAGCATCAATTATTCTGTGCTCAGCTTTCTTTGTAGTCCAACTCCTACATCCATACATGACTGCTGGAAAAACCATAGCCTTGACTAGTTCTTAACTTTCTGCCATAAGGGCAGTGTCATCTGCATATCTGAGGTTATTGATATTTCTCCTGGCAATCTTGATTCCAGCTTGTGCTTCATCCAGCCCGGCATTGTGCATGATACACTCTGCATATAAGTTAAATAAGCAGGGTGACAATATACAAACCTGATGTATTCCATTCCCGATCTGGAACCAGTCTGTTGTTCTATGATGGGTTCTGACTGTTGCTTCTTAACCTGCCTACAGATTTCTCAGGAGGCAGGTAAGATGTTCTGGTATTCCCATCTCTTTAAGAATTTTCCACAATTTGTTGTGATTCACACAGTGAAAGGCTTTGATATAGTCAGTAAAGCAGAAGGAGATGTTTTTCTGAAACTCTCTTGCTTTTTCAGTGATCCAAAGGATGTTGGCTATTTGGTCTCTGGTTCCTCTGCCTTTTCTAAATCCAGCTTCAGTATCTGGAAGTTATTGGTTCACTTACTATTGAAGCCTGGCTTGGAGGATTTTAAGCATTACTTTACTAGCGCGTGAGACGAGTGCAGTTGTCTAGTAGTTTGAACGTTCCTACTTCCCTGGTGGCTCAGATGGTAAAGCGTCTGCCTACAATGCAGGAGACCTGGGTTTTATTCCTGGGTTAGGAAGATCCCCTGGAGAAGGAAATGGCAACCCACTCCAGTACTCTTGCCTGGAAAATCCCAAGGGAAGGGGAGCATGGTAGGCTACAGTCAAGTGACTTCACTTTCACTTGAGCATTTTTTGGCATTGTCTTTCCTTGGAATTGGAATAAAAGTTGATCTTTTCCAGTCCTTTGGCCACTGCTAAGTTTTCCAAATTTGTTGGCATATTGAGTGCAGCACTTTCACAGCATCATTTTTTAGGATTTGAAAGAGCTCAACTGGAATTCCATCATCTCCACTAGTTTTGTGTAGAGATGCTTCCTAAGGCCCACTTGACTTTTCACTCCAAGCTGTCTGTCTCTAGGTGAGTGATCATACCATCATGATTATCTGGGTCATGAAAATCTTTTTTCTATAGTTCTGTGTTCTTGCCACCTCTTCTTAATATATTCTCTGGTTCATTCATACCATTTCTGTCCTTTATTGTGCCCATCTTTGCATGAAATGTTCCCTTGGTATCTCTGATTTTCTTGAAGAGATCTTTAGTCTTTCCCATTCTAATTGTTTTCCTCTATTTATTTGCATTGATCACTGAGGATGGCTTCTTATCTCTCCTTGCTTTTCTGTGGAACTCTGCACTCAGTTCAGTATAGTCACTCAGTGGTGACCAACTCTTTGTGACCCCATAAATCGCAGCACGCCAGGCCTCCCTGTCCATCACCAACTCCCGGAGTTCACTCAAACTCATGTCCATCAAGTCTGTGATGCCATCTAGTCATCTCATCCTCTGTTGTCCCCTTCTCCTCCTGTCCCCAATCCCTCCCAGCATTAAAGTCTTTTCCAATGAGTCAAATCTTTGCATGAGGTGGCCGAAGTATTCGAGCTTCAGCTTTAGCATCAGTCCTTCCAAAGAACACCCAGGACTGATCTCCTTCAGAATGGACTGGTTGGCTCGCTTTGCAGTCCAAGAGACTCTCAAGAGTCTTCTCCAACACCAGTTCAAAAGCATCAATTCTTTGGTGCTCTGCTTTCATAATAATCCAACTTTCACATCCATACATGATCACTGGAAAAACCATAGCCTTGACTAGATGGACCTTTGTTGGCAAAGTAATGTCTCTGCTTTTTAATATGCTATTTAGTTTGGTCATAACTTTCCTTCCAAGGAGTAAGTGTCTTTCAATTTCTTGGCTGCAGTCACCATCTGCAGTGATTTTGTAGCCCCCCAAAATAAGGTCTCACACTCTTTCTACTATTTCCCCACCTATTTGCCATGATGCCATGATCTTAGTTTTCTGACTGTCACTCTCCTCTTTAACTTTCATCAAGAGGATTTTTAGTTTCTTTTCACTTTCTGTCATAAGAGTGGTGTCATCTGCATATCTGAGGTTATTGATATTTCTCCCAGCAATCTTGATTCCAGCTTGTGCTTCTTCCAGCCCAGCGTTTCTCATGATGTACTCTGCATACAAATGAGTATATCCTTCCTTTTCTCCTTTGCCTTTCACTTCTCTTATTTTCTCAGCTATTTGTAAGGCCTCCTTAGATATTTTGCCTTTTGTATTTCTTTTTCTTGGGGATGATCTTGATTACTGCCTCCTGTACAATGTCATGAACCTCTGTCCATTATACTTCAGGCACTCTGTCTAATCCCTTGAATCCATTTCTCACTTCCATTGTATAATCATAGGTTATTTGATTAGGTCATACCTGAATGGACTAGAGGTTTTCCCTACTTTGTTCAATTTAAGTCTGAATTTGGCAATAAGGAGTTCATGATCTGAGCCACAACCTGCTCCCAGTCTTTTATTTTGCTGACTGTATAGAGCTTCTCCATCTTTGGCTGCAAAGAATATAATCAATCTGATTTCAGTATTGACCACCTGGTGATGTCCATGTGTAGAGTCTTCTTTTGTGTTTTTGGAAGAGGGTGTTTGCTATGACCAGTGCATTCTCTTGACAAAACTATTAGCCCTTGCCCTGCTTCCTTCTGTACAGGCCGAATTTTCCTGTTACTGCAGGTATCTCTTGACCTCCTACTTTTGCATTCCAGTCCCCTATAATGAAAAGGACATCCTTTTGGGGTGTTAGTTCTAAAAGGTCTTGTAAGTCTTCATATTACCATTCAACTTCAGCTTCTTCCATATTACTGGTTTGGGCATAGATTTGGATTGCTGTGATATTGAATGGTTTGCCTTGGAAATGAATAGAGATCATTCTGTCATTTTTGAGACTACACCCAAGTACTGCATTTCATACTCTTTTGTTGACTATAATGACTACTCCATTTCATCTAAGGGTCTTGCCCACAGTAGTAGATATAATGGTTATCTTAGTTAAATTCACCCATTCCAGTCCATTTTAGTTCACTGATTCCTAAAATGTTGATATTCACTCTTGCCATCTCCTGTTTGACCACTTCCAATTTGCCTTGATTCATGGACCTAACATACCAGGTCCCCATTACTCTTTGCAACATCAGACTTTGCTTCTATCACCAGTCACACCCATAACTGGATATGACTTAGCAACTGAACAGCAACAGCAACACATTTCTTAAAACAGACCCATACCTCAAAGTGGCTTCTAGAGTAAAATCTGCCAGAAATCACTGAACCGACAACAGAATAGGTGACTCAGTGGAAGCGAATGGCTGTCTTGCATTATCCTGGTCATTATGAAGCTACAGAGTTTGTAGGGGTACTCAACCTTGGATGCACAGAGTCCTCTACTGAAAGCAAAAAACCAGAATGTAATGTTCAAGCAGCTTTCCAAATGACCAACAGCAACAACTGCTGGTACTTGCAACAATTGGAAAGATGTGTCTCTTTCTCCAGGGGCTGCAGTTCAACCCTAGGGTGACAGGTAAGCAGGGTGCAAGCTGGCTTCAGGCCTCACCCCTCAGCCAGCACAGTCTGCACAGTCAGAGGCAGTGGCCCTGGCCAGGTGGCCATGGATTGTCAAAGCAAGTGAGAGGGAATGTGAGCAGGAAGGAAAAGTAGTCCAGACGCAGTGGTGCAGAGGAGACAGAAGATGCAGTAACAAACCTGTATTTCTGCCAGTTCTAATCCATCACGTAGGTTTTCCTCATGAAATGGAAGAATAAAAACATCTAATCTAATGGAAATATTTACAATCTATATTTAGGGAGACAGAGAATAGCAACATAGTTATGAAACAAGGACAAATTCTCTGATTAAACAAATGCTCATTGGAATTTTGAGTAGAAGAATTGATGAAACAAAAACAAACTAATAGAACAGAAAATAGATTAGGTAAGCTCAAACAAAACCACAGAAGAAAATAACAAAAGTGACAATTCAAGAGAGGATGACAAAATTATAGACGACAGTACATGAAGTAACGTAAGATTAATTAAATTCCCTAAAGGAGAATACAGAATAAGCGGAAGAAATTTGTCAGAGTGTAATTGAATAAAACTTTCCAGAACTTAAAAAAAAAACTGAAAAGTTAAAAACTTAAAATTGATATCTAGGTTCCAGTAGAAAAAGAATAAGCAGGCTGTAACATCAGAACACATTACTGGCTTTCTTAATCTTTAAGAAATAAAGTCCTTCTTATCTTTGAGCTAGATGGAAGGAAAAAAATTTACAAAAGTGCCTTTTTTAAAAGAAATCCTAACATACCCAGCTAAACTGCTAGAAGAAACAGGTTTGACATTTCTGAGGAGAGAGTGTGGCACTGCAGTGCTATAGAAATAAAAATAAAGACATTTCTCAAAGTAGCAGAAAGACATAGATTTGTCAAAATATCCAAAAACATGAGTTACAATCTAGGAAACAATGTAGAATTTACATGCACTGTTTTACAAAATTGGTTTGCACTAAGATGGAATGATGCTAAAGCTGAAACTCCAGTACTTTGGCCACCTCACGCAAAGAGTTGACTCACTGGAAAAGACTCTGATGATGGGAGGGATTAGGGGCAGGAGGAGAAGGGGACAACAAAGGATGAGATGGCTGAATGGCATCACCGACTCAATGGATATGAGTTTGAGTGAACTCTGGGAGACGGTGATGGACAGGGAGGCCTGGCGTGCTGTGATTCATGGGGTCGCAACGAATCGGACACAACTGAGCGACTGAACTGAACTGAACTGAAGGACTCCAATAATCTCCTAAATGTAAAATCCAGTGGGCAGTTTTTACTCCAGGGTTTGACTTTTTAATGGAATTTGATTTGTCTTTATAATTTGAAAGTATTGCTCACTTGTTTCTTGAGAATATTTTCTGCCTTAGATTTATCAACACTTCTTCCTACTATCAATTCAGTTCAGTCACTCAGTCGTGTCTGACTCTTTGTGATCCCATGGACTGCAGCTCACCAGGCTTCCCTGTCCATTACCAACTCCTGGAGCTTGCTCAAACTCATGCCCATCAAGTCAGTGATGCCATCTAACCATCTCATTACTATAGCGACTGTCTTAAGAATAGCCTGAGAAATTCATTAGGAATTATTGATAAACTCCTAGATCTTCCTCGCAGAGATTCTGATCATGAGTTCTGATCAGGACCTAGGTATCTGAGTTTTTAAATGATCAGGCACATCTGCGACCGTGGACATTCCTGAGGCTGTCCAGCTGCACTGCCACGTCTCACTCTGTTCTCTCCTGGACTCCTCCACCCCAGCCTCCTGATCACAGATTGTCTTTGGGGTCCAGTGCTTACCCCACTGAGACTCTCCTCTCTTCAGTGGGACTCCACCGACTCCCTTACAGTCAATGGCTTCTTGTGTTTTGGAACTTTACACAAAAATATCCTGCTGTAACCTCAAAATCCCTGTATCCAAAGCCAGATTCATTAACATCACTCCTTTGAACCTACTTCTTCTCCTGTATGCTCTATCCCAAGCAGAAACAGCACCTGTCACCCAAGATGGAAACGTCAGCTTCCTCCCCATCCAGCAAAGCTATAATCATGTAAATTGCTTGTTGCTGTTGCATAAGTGTTACTGTGAATTATGCACATGGGAGAGCCTGTGATATGGGAGCCTAACTGAGGCTGAGGGGCTATCTGGAAGCATCTCACCAAGGAAGAGAGCTTGGGTGTGACTTTCACGCCTCTCACACTGCGGGCGCCAGGATGCCACGTGCCCAGCCCCACTCTGCCCAGTGCCTTCTGCTCCAGCACACATCCACTCAGTCCACATGGCAGACTCTCCCTGACTTGAGGGTCCCCTTGACCGCGAAACTGTTCCTGCCCACTGTGGACGTGCCTTTCCCTGCCTTTGACCTCTTCTTTCCTTGCTCTCCTGAGCAGAAAACTGGCTTTAGAATGCTAAAATTTTTTTAATAGGGTCTGAATCCACTTGTTCTGATTTTCTCTTACTCACACTGCTCACCTTTTCTCACTTAGTCTCCCTGTCATCTTCATTAATGCTCACTGCTTTCAATTTGAAAAGATATAACCTTTTGACATGAAAATTGTTTGATTTAATCTTATGACATGAAAATAGTTAAGTAGTATTAAAAAGAAAAAGTTTTTCTTGTATGCAGAGAGTTTTCTTTGTAAACTATAGACCAAAGAGCTAATTTGAAGTAGTTTGGTGATGTAGGCATGACCAATCTAACCCATATTTGTAATAAACACATTTAATCATATTGTTTTCCATTAGCTCTCACCACTATTGTCCCTGGAGTTGAACCTTGAAAAATTGATGTTCCAGTTGAGAAAATTGTATTACATTTTAAGAAAATATTGATTTTAATTTGACCTGGACTGATATTCTTTGTATTATGGCTAAGGCTGAAATAATTTTCCCATCAGGATTTCCCTCCCCCCCCATTTTTTTTTCCTTCTGAACAGAAAAAGTTAAAATGCTTTAAAGTATTTTCTGGTTGTTATTTCAATTGTGAAAGTTTATTGCTGTAATAACTGAAAAGTCGTTCGGAGTTAGGCTGTTCACTGACATTGAAATGAAATATGCTTTCTAATCAGTATTTCTGGGAATTCCTCAGGGATAAAGGAAGGTAATGTGGAAGGCATTTAATCTTCGTGTCTCCTCTAATCCAAATTCTTGCTTCTTTTGACTACAGCTCTTATGCTTGGTGTTTGTTTTCTATATCTTGTCACCCTACTGGGCAAACCTTTGATCTTCACTCTCTTAAAAGTATATCTACTAAAAGGAATGTAGCAAACTTTGCTGAAGTTTTGGGTCGGAAGAGAGTGAAGGGGAATTACATAACATTGCAACACAGGAAGAAAAAAAGACTTATGGATGAGATTGCCTCAGTCTTTTTATTTCAAAGGTATGGACATGCTCTATTTTCAAAAGTTATGACAAATCTAGATAGTATATTCAAAAGCAGAGACATTACTTTGCCTACTAAGGTCCGTCTAGTCAAGGCTATGGTTTTTCCTGTGGTCATGTATGGATGTGAGAGTTGGATTGTGAAGAAGGCAGAGTGCCAAAGAATTGATGCTTTTGAACTGTGGTGTTGGAGAAGACTCTTGAGAGTCCCTTGGACTGCAAGGAGATCCAACCAGTCCATTCTGAAGGAGATCAGTCTTGGATTTTCTTTTGAAGGAATAATGCTAAAGGTAAAACTCCAGTACTTTGGCCACCTCATGTGAAGAGTTGACTCAGTGGAAAAGACTCTGATGCTGGGAGGGATTGGGCATGCTTGGAGGAGAAGGGGACGACAGAGGACGAGATGGCTGGATGGCATCACCGACTTGATGGATGTGAGTTTGAGTGAACTCTGGGAGTTGGTGATGGACAGGGAGGCCTGACGTGCTGCAATTCATGGGGTCATGAGTTGGACATGACTGAGCAACTGAACTGACCTGAACTGAACTGAACACTCTTAACTGTGATCCCTATTTATTCAATACTCTGGTGATTCTCAACCCCTGCTGTACATTAGAAGGACTTACTTACTTTTTTAAAAGATATCAGTGCCTGGGGGTCATCTCTACTGAGCTGAGATGGGTACAGGTATATAAGACTTTTTAAAAAGCAAGTGATTCTACTGTGTAACCAATGCTTAGATCTACTGTAGTATTCCTTCTTGATCTCTGAGTTTATAAAAATTTCCATTCCTTAGTCTTGGCATTTGTGAACTGTGGGCACCAAATAGCTAAAGAACGCTAGTCTTTGTGACTAAAGTGACCACCTCAGAATCGCCTGTGATTGCGTTGTTGTTCAGTTGCTAAGTCATGTTGACTGTGACTCCATGGGCTTCAGCACATCAGATTTCTCTGTCCTTCACTATCTCTCAAATTTTCCTCAAATTCATGTTCTTTTAGGTGCTGATGCTACCTAACTATCTTATCCTTTGCCACCTTCTTCTCCTTTTGCCTTCAGTCTTTCCCCACATCAAGGTCATTTCCACTGAGCCCTACTTTTGGATCAGATGACCGAAGTACTGGAGTTTCAGCTTCAGCATCAGTCCTTCCAATGAATATTCAGGACTTTAGGATGGACTGCTTGGATCTCCTTGCAGTCCAAGGGACTCTCAGGAGTCTTCTCCAGCACCACAGTTCAAAAGCATCAATTTTTCAGTGCTCAGCTCTCCTTATGATCCAGCTCTCATATCCATACCTGACTACTGGCAAGACTATAGTTTTGACTATAGAGACCTTTGTTGGCAGAGTGATGTCTCTGCTTTTTAATACACTGTCTAGGTTTCTCATATTCTTTCCAAGGAGCAAATGTCTTTTAGTTTCTTGGCTACAGTCATCATTTACAGTGATTTTGGAGCTTAACAAAATAAAATCTGCCAATGCTTTCACTTTTCCCCCTTCTATTTACCCCTTCTATTTGCCTCTTCTTTATTTGTCATATATTAAGAAAAACGTATAATCACTATGAGTAGCAAAACTAATAAAATAGACCCAGCACAAACCTGATGTGGGTTTCTCACCCATGTGTTTTGAGCACAAGGAGCAGATTTGATTAAACAAGGATGTATTTCAGTGGGAGGGAAAACATGTAATTTGGAGAGTGGCGGGTCTACGTGAGAGACTAGAGGGAGAAGGGGCGGGGAAAGACTTCCACACTCTGGTCCTGAAGATAGAAAGGACACCCCTCTACTTTCGGAGATCATTCCTCTACCTTCTCTTCCCATCCAGTAGGTGGGAAAAGACAGGGAAAAATAAAATAAAGAAGACTTAGTGGCTTCTGCCTCCAAGGAGAGACATAAGCAAAAAGCTTGTGTCCAGGATAACTAGACAAGTCCTTCAAGACTTCACATATTTGGGCACAAATGGAATGTTGTTATAGTTAAGCTTTCGGTTTTTAATCATTCCTTCACTCAGAAATTGACTTTCTTCAGAAATCTTTACAAACCAGCTCTCAACTTCTTACTTGCTACTTCTTTAAATTTCCAAATAATCTCTACTTCTCATGTGACCCAGATGGTAAAGAATATGCTGGCAATGCAGGACACCCAGGTTCAATCCCTGGGTCAAGAGGATCTCCTGGAGAAGGGAATGGCTACCTGCTTGAGTAATCTTGCCTGGAAATCCTGTGGACAGAGGAGCCTGGTGGGCTATAGTACATGGGTCACAAAGACTCTGACGTGACGGAGCAACTAACACAGCACATGCTTCTCACCATTTCCTGATTATATGTCTTCCTTTCTCACCACCAAACCATCATGAGGCCATGACTCTGTATGCATTTGACCTTATACCAGTGGATGCTCAGTGAAAGTTTATTGAATAAAAGTACGGCATTAATTGTATAGAATCTTTGCTTCCACCAAGCTGGAGTGGCAGTTCATTTACTCTCCCATCTAAAACAACCCCCAAATGGACAAAATATATGAACTAACAGTTAGCCCTATGATTTCCCTATCTTACGGCCTTGAGAGAGTTTCTAGGATGTAGCATAAGGAAAGAGACCCCAAGCAGAGACGACAAACTCTATAGTTACAGAGATGTTCCCAATGGTCAAGGTAGCCAAGTGCTCTCAGGACAGAGCACTAGGGAGAAGAGAATGCATGAAAGAAAACCCCAGAGATATGCAAACAGTTCAGTATTCAGCTGAGTACAGGTCAGCTCATGTGTGTGAGCTCATACTCAACGCCAAGGGAAAAAACAAAAAACATTCAAAAGAATTAGAGGTAAAAGTGCCTGGATGGTACCTGATCTCACCAACAAAACTGGGAAAACCTGAAGATTCACAGTGCATTTTGTAGAGCATACACTGAAAGAATGCACTGGCTTCAGTAGTGGGGAATAATTCACCTTAGAGTAAGCAGCATTCTTTCCTACTCAGCAAATGTTAAAGTAGGATCTGAAAGTATCAGACTGTTTGCAAGTAATTTAATTGAATCCCAAATAAAGTCCAAGAGTATTTACAGGAAATTTTAAAATATCAAAACCCCAGAAGGTAAATTTTATGTCTAGTCTTTAATTAAAAATTCACCAGGCATGCAGATAAGTGTGAGAATATGACCCATGATCAGAAGCGACAGGAATAAAAAATGACACAGAACTGAGAACAGATGTTAGGATTTGCAGATAAGTACTTTAAAACAGCAATGATTGTACTCCACATGTTCAATAATTTAAGAAGAGATATGAAAGACATTAAAGAAATGACTGGAAAATACAAACAAGAATTTAAAAAACAAAAGCTACAATGTGTGAAATGAAACAGATGAACTGTAGATTAGATATTGCAGAAGAGATTAGTGAACACATAGCAATAGCAAATAGTGAAAATGAACAGAAAAACTAATGAAAAAAAAATAAACTGAAAAGGGCATCAGTGAGCTGTGAGACAACTTCAGTCTGCCTAATATATGTGTCAGTTCAGTTCAGTCACTCAGTCGTGTCTGACTCTTTGCGACCCCATGAATTGCAGCACGCCAGGCCTTCCTGTCCATCACCATCTCTCGGAGTTTACTCAGACTGACGTCCATTGAATCCGTGATGCCATCCACCCATCTCATCCTCTGTCGTCCCCTTCTCCTCCTGCCCCCAATACCTCCCAGCATCTGAGTCTTTTCTAATGAGTCAACTCTTCGCATGAGGTGGCCAAAGTACTGGAGTTTCAGCTTTAGCATCATTCCTTCCAAAGAAATCCCAGGGCTGATCTCTTTCAGAATGGACTGGTTGGATCTTCTTGCAGTCCACGGGACTCTCAAGAGTCTTCTCCAACACCACAGTTCAAAAGCATCAATTCTTTGGCACTCTGCCTTCTTTATAGTCCAACTCTCACATCCATACATGACCACAGGACAAACCATAGCCTTGACTAGAGGGACCTTAGTCGGCAAAGTAATGTCTCTGCTTTTGAATATGCTATCTAGGCTGGTCATAACTTTTCTTCCAAGGAGTAAGCGTCTTCTAAAGGAGAGGAGAAAGTCAGAGGAGAAAACATATCTGAAGAACCAAAGGCCAATATTTTTCTAAATTTGATGAAAACTGTAATCCATAGATCAAAGAAGTTCAATGAATGCTAAGCACGAGAAGCATGAAGAAAATAAACCAAGGCATATCACAATATGCCTGCTCAAAATCAGAGAAAATGTGGAAATGTTAAGAGCAGCTAGAGAGAAAAATGTCCTTCAGAGGAACAAAGAATAAGAATGACAGCAAAGTGCTGACAAACAACAGTGCCAGCAAGAGCTAGTGAAACACAGCTTTAAAGAACTGAAAAAAAAAATGTATCAATACAGAAATCTATGCTTACTGGAAATTTCCTTCAAAACTAAGAGTGAAAAGGACTTTTTAATACTGGATTTCATTATTGGTGTTGTTCAGTCCCTGAGTCGTGTCTGGCTCTTTGCAACCCCATGGACCGCGGCATGCCAGCCTTCCCTGTCCTTCACCATCTCCCGGAATCTGCTCAAACTCATGTCCATCGAGTCGGTGATGCCATCCAACCATCTCATCCTCTGTCGTCCCCTTCTCCTCCTGCCTTTAATCTTTCCCAGCATCAGGGTCTTTGCCAGTGAGTCTGCTCTTCAAATCAGGTGGCCAAAGTATTGGAGTTTCAGCATCAGTCCTTCCAATGGATTTCATACTTAATAGTAAATCTCAATAATATCTTATGGTGATTATGTGTCAAAGTGATAAAATATTTGATATATTGGTAATTTTACACTTAATTTTTTAATGTAGGTACTAGAAAATATAAAATTACATATGTAGCTTTCATTATATTCAGTTCAGTTCAGACCAGTTCAGTTGCTCAGTCATGTCTGACTCTTTGCGACCCCATGAACTGCAGCACACCAGGCCTCCTTGTCCATCACCAACTCCCAGAGTTCACTCAAACTCATGTCCATTGGGTCAGTGATGCCATCCAGCCATCTCATCCTCTGTTGTCCCCTTCTCCTCCTGCCCTCAATCCCTCCAAGCATCAGAGTCTTTTCCAGTGAGTCAACTCTGCACGTGAGGTGGCCAAATATTACTGTTGGATAATTCTGGTAAATTAAATCCACTATGTTCTCTCTGAGAAAAAAATTGGTAGTACTGATGGCTACCATTCCCCAATATCTCTTACCTTTTGTATTTTTCTCTATAAGAGTCCTGTGTTGCTTTGGCAAATTCCTCTTACACTGCCCATGAGCTGGTTTCAGAGGACAGGATTCATTTGCAGCAGATGAGTGATCACACAGCAGCTTTGTATGAATTCTGTGCTTCAGCTGGGTTAGTGTTAATTCTCCTATTTTAAATATTTCTGTCACTCTTTTTGATAAATAAAGAGTAATCACAATAGAAGTTAACAGTCCACAGTGAATTATCTACTACAGGGCCAGAAGTCCCAAGTAGTATTTTTCCCCTCCTTGCTCTGAACAGAATATTAAAAGCTCTTTTAAGTTGGTGTGAGTGTTTCCCACCAGCCCCTAGCTTCAGTCTGCATAATGCATTTCTATTTTCTGTGCTGTTCATACTTGTCCTTAGTTAATGATGCTTCCTTCATCTTCTGGGTTTATTCTTGTTTGTTTGAGTTTACGGGTTTTCTAAAAATTGGGTCTCTAAAGACAATTTGTAGAACATTCAAATAGTGCAAATAGGTATATCTGAACTGAGAGGTATGTTTGAGTTCTGAGGGTCACCATGGAGAACCGCAAGCAAGCAATGCCTTAGCTGACATTCAGTTATGAGCACCTTCAGGTCTAACACTGCTTATTTTTTTAATTTTATGTTCCTTTTTTGAAATCTTTTCTCTGAATATTTACAAGGAAATGTGACTAATTCATTTTCATTTTGGTAAGGGAATCAAAGAATCAAAATATTGGTTTTCATATTATTTTTTAGTTATTTTTTGAAAAGATTTTGCTACTCAAACTAAAAAATTCTAAGTCTATATGTTATTTCTTAAGACCATAATATGAAATTTAGATTAGATTAAATCTAATTTAATCTAAGTTAAATTTAATCTAAATTTAACTAGATTTGAAAAAAATGTTTTTCTGTATGTTTTATGATAAATTTATCCAAAACCACATCTATATGTTAGCATGCATTTGCGACTAGGTATACAATGTGTCAAAAGAATGCTGCCTCAGTATTCAGGGTGAAGAATGAGGTGGCTGTGGCAACTTCTTAAAATAAGACAAAAGTGAAGTTTGCTGTATCGATTGACTCATGAAAATTTTCTCTATAGCTTGCACTACTATTTGATAGCATTTTACCTACAGCAGATTTTATTTCAAAATTGAAGTCAGTCCTTTCAAACATTGCCAATGCTTTACCAACTAAGTTTATGTAATATTCTGAGTCATTATTTTCATTTCAATAATCTTCACAGCATCTTCAACAGGAGCAGATTCTATCTCCAGAAGCCACTTTCTCTGCTCAACCTTAAGAAGCAACTCCCCATCCATGAAATTCATATCATGAGATTATAACAATTCAGTTGCATCTGCAGGCTCCCCTCCCAATTCTAGTTCTCTTGCTAATTCTACCACACCTGCAGTTACCTTCTCCACTGAAATCCTGAACCCTCAAAGTCATCTATGAGGGCTGGAATCAACCTTTTTCAAACACCTATTAAAGTTGACATTTTGACCTCTTCTCATGAATCACAAATGTCCTAATGACATCTAGATTGGTGAATGCTTTCCAGAAAGTTTTCAATTTATTTTGCCCATATCCATTAGATGAGTCACAATTTTCAGCCCTATAGTCTTACGAAATGTGTTCCTTAAATAAAAGGATTTGAATGGTGAAATTTTTCTTTATCCACATGATGCAGAACAGATATTCTGTTAACAAGCAAGAAAACAACCCAAATCTCATTGCACATCTCCATCAGAGCTCGCGGGTGACCAGATGGAATGTCAATGAACAGTATTTTGAAAGGAATCTCTTCTGAGCAATAGGAATGTCAATGAACAGTATTTTGAAAGAAATCTCTTCTGAGCAGTAGGTGTCTAGTAAACTGTGTTGTAAACAGCTATGCTGTCATCCAGCCTTGTTGTTCTGTTTATAGAGCACAGGCAGGGTAGATTTAGCATAATTCATAAGGGCCCTAGGATTTTCAGGATGGTAAGTGAGCTTTAACTTATAGAAGTCACCAGCTGCATTAACCTTTAACAAGAGAGTCAGCCTGTTCTTCAAAGTTTGAATCTGGGTATTGACTTTTCTCTAGCAAAAGAGCTCAGCTTCTTCCAACAGAACACTGTTTTGTCTATATTAAAAAATCTGTTGTTTAACGTAGCCATAGCCACCTTCATGAATTATCTTAGCGAGCTTTTCTGGATCACTTGCTGCAGCTCCTACTTTCCTACGTCAGCACTTGCTGCTTCACCCTGCACTTTTCGGTTATGGAGATGGCTTTTTTCCTCAAACCTCATGAACCAACCTCCGCCAGCTTCAAACTTTTCCTGCCACTTCCTCACCTCTCTTAATAGTCACTGAATTGAACAGGGTCAGGGTCTTGATTTGGATTAGACTTTGCCTTAAGGGAATGCTCTGACTGGTTTGAACTTCTATGCAGAACTCCAAAACTGTCTCCACACCAGCCATAATGCAGTTTCACGTTCTTATGTTTGCGGACGAGAGTAGCATGTTTGACTTCCTGCACTCCCTTTGCACTCACAGCTTGGCTGACTTAGTGCAAGAAGCACAGTTCTCATTCTCTCCTAGGTTTCTGACATTCTCTCCTATTATCTCTCCCTTCTGATTTAAAGTGACTCTCCCTTCCTCTTGAACATGTAGAGGCCATTGTAGTGTTATTAGCCGGCCTAATTTCAAAATTGTTGTATCTCAGGGAATAGGGAAGTCCAAAGAGAGGGAAAGAGGTGGGACAGCTGGCGGTGGAACAGTCAGAACACACATTTATTAAGTTCGCCGTCTTACATTGTTTGTCGCACCCCAAACAATTACTACAGTGACATCAAGTGTCATTAATTACAGATCACCATGACAACACAATAGTAGTAATAATAAAGTTTGGAATATTGTAAGAATTACCAAAATGTGACACAGAGCTCAAAGTGAGCAAATGTTACTGGGAGAGTGGAGCAGATAAACCTGCTCAATGGATGGCTGCCACAAATCTTCAATTTGTGAGAAATGCAGTATCTGCAAAGTGCAATAAGACAAGGCATGCCTATACAAGAGGTTGGAGCTTCCCTGCTAGCTCCGTTGGAAAGAATCTGCTTGCCATGCAGGAGACATTTGTTTGACTCCTGGGTTGGGAGCTCCCCTGGAGAAGGGATTGGTTACCCATTCCAGTATTCTTTGACTTCCCTGGTGGCTCAGATGGTAAAGAATCCACCTGCAATGCAGGAAACCTGGGTGCTATCCCTGGGTTGGGAAGCTCCCCTGGAGGAGGGCATGGCAACCCACTCCAGTATTCTTGCCTGGAGAATACCATGGACAGACAAGTGTGGTGGGCTACAGTCCATGGGGTCGCAAAGAACTGGACATGACTGAGCAACTAAGCACAGAACATGTAAGAGTTTAGCTATTTTTCAATAAAGATATGTGTGATCTAGTAAAGTTCTTTGATAACCCTATTCATATTCTTAGTTCAGTTCAGTCGTTCAGTCATGTCCAACTCTTTGTGACCGCATGAGTTGCAGCATGCCAGGCATCCCTGTCTATAACCAACTCCTGGAGTTTACCCAAACTCATGTCCATTGAGTCAGTGATACCATCCAACCATTTCATCCTCTGTTGTCCCCTTTCCCTCCTGCTCTCAATCTTTCCCAGCATCAGGGTCTTTTCAAATGCTTAACATAGCTGCTATTTCTTCAGTTCCTAATATGTACTAGAGACTTATCACAATATTATCTGTTATACCAGCTGCAACCCTGAGCTGAGGATATTTGTCTCCATATAACAGATGTAGAAACTTAAGAAGAAGAGCCAAAATGACCATCTTGAGACATACAGCTGTCACATAACAAAGCAAGAATTTGGGTTTATGTTTCTAACTAAAAACAAAAAGTTGATACTTTAGACCTGAAACCTACATGTTGTAAACATGATTTTGTTACAACATTTTATAAACATTTTTTAAAAAATACTAGTTATTTATTTCCTTTTCAGCTTTTGTCTGGGAGAAAATATAAAGCAATTAAATTTTTAAAATTTAATTCATCTCCAAAGTTGTGCTGGTTTTTGCGCACTTATGGGAGGTAGGGGTGGTGGTTGACATCAGCGGGAATCAAAGTCAGAGACTCTCAAAGGGGAGGCTACCCTCAGTGGGATGATGTCAATGACTTAAACTCTTAACTTTTTTTAATATTTGGAAATAATAAAATCATTATTTGTTCAATGAAAGTTACAAAAATGATAAAGAACGCACTATTTCTTTTTACCCAGATTCATCTATCATTAGTATTTTGTCCCCATTTCCTTTCTTTGTATGCAAACACGTTTTTCTTTTTCCTGAATATTTGAAAATAAGTTGCATACATCATGGTTTTTTACTCTTAGACAATTCTATGTGAATTTCCTAAGAAAAATACGGTCTTTTATATAGCAATAATTTGGTCATCAACTTCAGTGAGTTTAACTCAGTAAAATTATCAAATATAATTGTCTACTTCACTTTTGCCAGTTTACCTACATGGGAATGTCCTTTCTAACAGTGTTTTCCCTCCAGAAGAGGATGCAGCCTAGAACACACATTGTACTTACCTCTTGTGCCTCCTTTAATCTGGAACAGTTCTCCAGCTTGCTCTGTCTTATAAGACGTTAATATTTCTGAAGAATACAATCAGTGCCCCATTTTCTAATAACCCCTTATTTTCAAGCAGAAATTCTTTTTTCAGAGCTTATCTTTGCTTAAACTTTACAGTGGTTTTACATATGGCCAGTTAGGACTGGAATCAAGCCATGTATGCCAGTACCAGAGATGCTAAGATGTATGGAGAAAACTTTTTTTTAGTTGCTTTTTTTTTTTTAAGAAGGATAATTGCTTTACAGAATTTTGCTGTTTTCTGTAAAACCTCAACATGAATCAGCTGTAGTTATACACATATCCCCTCCCTTTTAAACCTCCCTCCCCATGCCACCCCTCTAGGTTGATACAGAGCCCCTGTTTGAGTTTCCTGAGCCGTACAGTAAATTCCCGTGGGCTCTCTATTTCACATATGGGAATGTAAGTTTCCATGTTGCTCTTTCCATACATTTCACTCTCCTCACCTCTCCCCATGTCCGTAAATCTTTTCTCTCTGTCTGTTTCTCCATTGCTGCCCTGAAAATAATTCTTCAGTACGATTTTTCTAGATTCCGTATATGTGTTAGAATATGATATTCATCTTTCTCTCCTGACTTACTTCACTCTGTATAATAGGCTCTAGATTCATCCACCTCATTAGAACTGACTCAAATGCATTCCTTTTTATGGCTGAGTAATATTACATTGTGTATATGTACCACAACTTCTTTATCCATTTATCTGTCGATGGACATCTAGATTGCTTCCGTGTTCTAGCTATTGTAAATAGTGTTACAATGAACAATGGGATACATGTGTCTCTTTCAATTTTGGTTTTCTCAGGGTACATGCCTAGGAGTGGGATTGCTGTGTCATATGGTGGTTTTATTCCTAGTTGTTTAAGGAGTCTCCACACTGTCTTCCATAGTGGCTGTATCAATTTACATTTTCACCAACAGTGCAATAGTGTTTTCTTTTCTCCACAGCCTCTCCACCACTTACTGTTTGTAGATTTTTTGACGATGGCCACTCTGACTGGTCTGAGGTGATATCTCATTGTAGTTTTAATTTGCATTTCTCTAATAATGAGCGATGTTGAGCATCTTTCCATTTGTTTGTTAGCCATCTGTATGTCCTCTTTGGATAAATGTCTGTTTAGGTCTTTTCCCCACCTTTTGATTGGGTTGTTTGTTTTTCTGGTATTGAGTTGTATGGGCTGCTTGTATATTTTGGAAATTAATCCTTTGTTAGTTGTTTCATCTGCTATTATTTTCTCCCATTCTGAGGGTTTTTTTTTTACCTTGTTTATAGTTTCCTTTGCTGTGCAAAAGCTTTTAAGTTTAATCAGGTCCCACTTGTTTGCTTTTGTTTTTATTTCCATTACTCTAGGAGGTGAGTAATAGAGGATCTTGCTTTGATTTATGTTATGGAGTGTTCTGCCTATGTTTTCCTCTAAGAGTTTTATAGTTTCTGGTCTTACATTTAGGTCTTTAATCCATTTTGAGTATATCTTTGTGCATGGTGTTAGGAACTGTTTTAATTTCATTTGTTTACATGCAGCTGTCCAGTTTTCCCAGCACCATTTATTGAAGAGGCTGTCTTTGCCCCATTGTATATTCTTGCCTCCTTTGTCAAAAATAAGGCACCTATAGGTGCATGAGGTTTATTCTTCCAGCTCCATTCTTCTTTCTCAAGACTTCTTTGGCTATTCGTGATAATTTGTATTTCCATATGAATTATGAAATTTTTTGTTTTAATTCTGTGGAAAAATACCATTGGTAATTTTATAGGAGTCATATTGAATCTGTAGATTGTGTTTGGTAGTATAGTCATTTTCACAATATTGATTCTACCTACTCAATAACATGGAATATCTCTTCGTCTGTTTATATCATCTTTGATTTCTTTAATTAGTGTCATAATTTTCTGTGTACAGTTCTATTGTCTCTTGATAGGTTTATTCCTAGATATTTATTTTTGTTGAAATGGTGAGTGGGATTGATTCCTTAATTTCTCTTGATGGTTTTTCTCTGGAAACTCAGTCACTCCCCTTCTAGGTATGGCCTAGAAGAAGTCTTGTAAGTACATGTCAGGAGACATACTAAGAATTTTTACAGCAATATTGTCATAGTAAGAAAAAAACGACAATTAAAATGTTCCAGAAGAGACTGCATAAGCAAATTTTGTTCAACTCATATTGAAAAAACAAAGGCCACAAGATAGATGTCATTCATATGACAATAAAAAACAAAGGAAGGCAATGCCAAAGAATGTTCAAATAACCATACAATTGCACTCATTTCACATGCTAGAATGATTATGTTCAAAATCCTTCAAGAGAGGCTTTAGCAGTATGTGAACTGACAGCTTCCAGATGTTCAAGCTGGATTTAGAAAAGGCAGAGGAACCAGCGATCAAATTGCCAACATCCACTGGATCGTAGAAAAAGCAAGGGAGTTCCAAAAAACATCTGCCTCTACTTCACTGACTATGCTAAAGCCTCTGTCTGTGTGGATCACAACAAACTGTGGAAAATTCTTAATGAGATGGGAATACCAGACTACCTTACCCACCTTCTGAGAAACCTGTATGCAGGTCAAGGAGCAACAGTTCAAACCAGACATGGAAAAACAGACTGGTTCCAAATTTGGAAAAGAGCACGTCAAGGCTATATATTGTCTTATACTCTGCTTATTTAACTTATACGCAGAGCTGTTGTTGTTCACTCCCACACTCATGTCTGACTCTTTTTGATCCCATGGACTGCAGCATGCCAGGCTTCCCTGTCATTCACCATCTCCCCAAGCTCGCTCAAAGTCATGTCCATTGAGTCTTTGATGCCATCCAACCATCTCATCTTCTGTCATCCCCTTCTCCTCCTGCCCTCAATCTTCCCCAACATCAGGGTCTTTTCCAATGAGTCGGCTCTTCACATTAGGTGGCCAAAGTATTAGAGCTTCACTTATCATCAGACTTTCTAATGAATATTTAGGATTGATTTTCTTTAGGATTGACTGGCTCCATCTCCTTGCAGTCCAAGGGAGTCTCAAGAGTCTTCTCCAACACTACAGTGCTCAAAAGCATAAAGTCTTCTTTATCATCCAACTCTTCCATCCAAACATGACTATTGGAAAAACTATAGCTTCAGCTATACGGACGTTTACTGGCAAAGTAAAGTCTCTTCTTTTTAATATACTGTCTAAGTTTGTCATAGCTTCTATGCAAAGTATATCATGCAAAATACCAGCCTGGAGGAAGCTCAAGCTGGAATCAAGATTGCCAGGAGAAATACCAAGCACCACAGATATGAAGATGATATTGCTTTAATGGCAGAAAGTGAAGAGGAATTAAAGAGCCTCTTGATGAAAGTGAAAGAAGAAAGTGAAAATTTGGCTTAAAGTTCAGCATTAAAAAACAAAGATCGTGGCATCCAGCCCATCACTTCATGGCAAATAGTTGGGGAAAAAGTGGAAACCGTGGCAGATTTTCTTTTCTTGGGCTCCAAAATCACCACAGATGGTGACTGCAGCCATGAAATTAAAGGATGCTTGCTCTGTGGAAGAAAAGCTATGACCAAACTAGATAGCCTATTAAAAAGCAGAGATATCAATTTACTGACAAAGGTCTGTCTAGTCAAAGCTATGTTTTTTCTAGTAGTCATGTACGGATGTGAGAGTTGGACATCCATGAAGAGTCTCAAAGGAATTATAAAAAACAAAGGGTTATTTTCTTGAACGCAGAGTAGAATATGAGATCCTGAAAACATAAGAAGGAGGTTAAGTGGTGCTAGTTAATGTTCTTTTTTTAAGCTGTGTTAGTACAGGCGATCATTCTGTTATTCTTTATGCTGTATACATACACTGTGCATATCTGTATGTTTTACATATTTCACAGGGTTCTTTATAAGAAAAATAAAAACATGGTCTTGATTTCATTAGCACTCATATCATGAAGGGAAAGCCCTCAAGGCCCCTTGAACTGTCCTGTGCATGCAAAAGACACTCAGAATTTGGAGGAGAGACTGAGAGTGGAGTTCTGAGAGCTGAATTCACAATTCAAAATATTTCCTCCCCATATTCCCTTCCTAAGTTTTATGGAGGTGACTTTTCAAGGAAAATACATAATATAACAAGTATTTTGACTGGTACTGTCAATTCTTCTTATCTTCTTGCCAGAAACTCGCTGTAGCAAATATTTGTCAGGTTGAAGAACTGACCAGCCTGTGGTGCTGAAGTGGGCCTGCTCATTCCTTTTTTTAGCAAACTCGCCAAAGAATTCAGCTTTGCTGACTTTGTTCTTTCCTTGAGGGGAGGGAGTGCTGAGTGAGTTTTCTCCCTTGCATTTTACCAGGTTGTTAGCTGAGCAAGTCACCCAACCTGGCCTTGTTTTTCTCATTAGGAAAATGTTCATCATAAATGAATATAATTACCTGTCTACTTCTCTTTCATCTATCAATTATTTGGAGCAGGGCTTAGCTTGCAGTCAGTGCTAAGTCTTAGTTATTGTTATTATATTGGTACACTGGTAATATACAGACTTGGTTTTGAACAAAATGCTACAGATGACAGTATCTGATTAACCTGTGGTTCATCTTGTGAACACAAAATGGATTTTTAACACTGGAAAAATAGTCACAAATAAGCCAGATAGTGGAAAACTTGAGAATACTACAATTAAATTATTCTCAGCTTGTTATTTCTAAAGAGTGAATTAATGGTTACATAGATTGTGATTTATAATTTATTTTGCCATTTAAATTCACACCCAGCCTCAAGATATTAAAACAGTAACAAAGTTAAATTTATACTAGTTTATATAATGTTATGATGTGACATTTCATTTGCTCTCCAAATTACACTTTGGAATGGGAACAGTGATTCACATCTCGTATATGAAGAAACCTAAGCTCAGAAGGGTCCAATATCTTGGCAAATCTGGGGTAACCTTAAGACTGGCAGCCTGGGGTCCTAACCCCACATCCAGGACTCTTGCCACTCGGTAGTTGTATATATGCCTTTAAATTGACTTCAATAAACTCCCTTGACTCATCACTTCTCTTACCACTATAGATATTAAACTTTAAAGTTACATACATATCTGATTGCAGCTATATGCAAGGTAGAAATGTCCTGTTTGTTTTTGATTTAAAATAATCACATACCACTTATATACAAATCCCAATGAACCTATACTTGAGGTTATAAAAGTTGAATAAAATAATTTCTAGGGGTAACCTTAAGACTGGCAGCCTGGGGTCCTAACCCCACATCCAGGACTCTTGCCACTCGGTAGTTGTATATATGCCTTTAAATTGACTTCAATAAACTCCCTTGACTCATCACTTCTCTTACCACTATAGATATTAAACTTTAAAGTTACATACATATCTGATTGCAGCTATATGCAAGGTAGAAATGTCCTGTTTGTTTTTGATTTAAAATAATCACATACCACTTATATACAAATCCCAATGAACCTATACTTGAGGTTATAAAAAGTTGAATAAAATAATTTCTACAGCTACAGTACTACAAATAGACTAGAAAGCTTGCAAATAAAGGGACTCTGAAAGGAATTATCTCAGTATGTGAAAAGTTAATGTTCACACATTGTTTCAAGTTTATATTTTTATTTCCTTTCATTTAAAAAACCTAGTGTTTTAATTATGAAAGCAATACAGTCTCAGAGCATTTGAAAAATGTAAAAATACCCAGTGTAAAGCAAAAATTACCTATCATTCTACCCAGAGATAAATATAATTAAATATTTTAAATACCTCCCTCTCAATCAGAGATATGCCATATACATGTTTACTCATTAAAGTATACGATATAATATATGGTATATCTTTTCCCACTATCATTATGTCATAAACATTTCTTTTTTAAATTATCATATGAAGGCCAAACACAATTTAGTCCAGGGATGCTGATCACAGTCACCACGGATGGTGAGTTGAGGCTGGCCTGAGTGCCTTCCAGGGCCAAGATGGATGTCATTGATCACTTCAGGTGAAGATAGAACATATTTCCTACCACCATTTAGTTAGATGACTCCCAAAGAGGGAAAACTGTCCACAAGGAGCACATAAATAATGAAGCAGTTATTCTCCACTAAGTAACCCTAGGCAGTCTCATTTTGGAGATCCACAAAGATCTTGTGGATCAGATAAAGATCCCCTGTCTGAGGGATGAATGACCTATAGGCAGTGCTTTTCTATATACGTGCAGTTCTTCTAGCAATGGCGCCCCGCAGAGGAGACTGGTGGGCTGCAGCCCATGGGGCCGCTACGAGTCAGACACGACTAAGTGACTTCACTTTCACTTTTCACTCTCATGCATTGGAGAAGGAAATGGCAACCCATTCTGCCGGGAGCCAGCGTGGAGAATCCTGCCCGTGGCAAAGGCCATGAGGAAGAGGCCTGATAGGCAAAGGCGAGATCAGGCCTCAAGGGGCCCCCTTCTCGAGCATCTACCTTCAAACCAGAATCTGTTTATTATTTCATGACTTTCACCAACTCCTCTGACATTAACAGGGGACTATCCCCGACCACGTTTCTCTGGAGAAAACCAACTTAGGGCTCCAGCTAATAAGTCTCCTGGACATGACAGGAATATTTCAATCAAACTCTCTCTGTTAGCATTCTAGCTTGCTTGATAGGTTTATTCAGACTCTTGCATGCATGCATATGATTGTTCACAGCCTCCCAACTGTGAGAGGCAGGGGAAGCCTAAAACATAGAGCCTTTCAAAGAGTTAAAAGGTATTAGAGTAGTGCGGGTGTAGGATTTCATTATTGGGCCAATGTTTGCTGCCGAGTTCCCATATCTCCTTTCCACTGTGCACCTGGGAGTGCATTAGTTAACATAGTTGGAATGTAAGAAAAACAAGTATAGCCATATCAGACCTTTGAGCTAATTGGTTCTTTCTTTGTTGTAACTCACTGCACCTTTACTCCATGAGAAATGTAACTGTGTTTAATACTTTCTGAGGCTGACATAGATTAGAAATATTAAAAAAAACATTTCAAGGGAAAAAGTTTTCTTTCTGGTCCAGTAGTCACGTATGGATGTGAGAGTTGGACTGTGAAGAAGGCTGAGCACCAAAGAATTGATGCTTTTGAACTGTGGTGTTGGAGAAGACTCTTGAGAGTCCCTTGGACTGCAAGGAGATCCAATCAGTCCATTCTGAAGATCAACCCTGGGATTTCTTTGGAAGGAATGATGCTAAAGCTGAAGCTCCAATACTTTGGCCACCTCATACGAAGAGTTGACTCATTGGAAAAGACTTTGATGCTGGGAGGGATTGAGGGCAAGAGGAGAAGGGGACAAGAGAGGATGAGATGGCTGGATGGCATCACTGACTCAATGGACATGAGTCTGAGTGAACTCCGGGAGTTGGTGATGGACAGGGAGGCCTGGTGTGCTGTGATTCATGGGGTCGTAAAGCGTCGGACATGACTGAGCGACTGAACTGAACTGAGCAGCCTTTATCAAAAGAGGGTCATAAAATGTTCATAGGCCTCCAAGGCCAGAAGATAATGTACACAAAATTGTTTATAGGAAAGGTATGTAGAAAAAAATCCTGGTTTTCATAAAAAACAAAACCAATGTAATGTTTGGGCTGACTCTGTATGACTTTGCATCTTTCATTTCCCTCCATGTACAAGTCAAGGTATAAAAGTTCCTTTTGAAAATAAAGTTATGGGCCTCACTCACTGAAGCTTGGTCACCTCGTGTCTTTCTTTTTCTTTTTTCTCTCCTCTATTTTCTTATCTGCAACATTCTTTCTTTATCTCTCTCTCTACATCATTCTCTTCGCCGACGCCGTTTCTCCTTCGGGTCCCCCTGGATCCTGCGGGGGCTGGACTCCAGCACCACTCCAGTGTTCTTGCCTGGAGAATCCCAGGGATGGGGGAGCCTGGTGGGCTGCCATCTATGGGGTTGCACAGAGTTGGACACAACTGAAGCGACTTAGCAGCAGCAGCAGCTCTCCTGTGGCCACCCAGAAAGTGGCCAGAAGTGCAAGTGCCTTTGGAAGGAGGCAGGTTAATGTCTGACTTTCACATGAGGAGTGCAGTCCCAAAGGTACCCCTGGTGTCACTAGGAAAAGTTTTTGTTTACAGCCATTGCCCACCCAGCTGGGTCCTGCCTCAGTCAGAGAGCTCAGGTCGTTGAGTGCTTCCAACTCAGGGTTCTCAGTTCAGTTTGAGTTAGTCGAGTCCTTGTTTTTGGAGGGACTCTCTGAGTCCTGTTCTATTTGTCCATGCCACTGGTCAAGTGGCTTTTATACACTCCATTGAGGGTTTGTAGTTTCTCTTGATAAATGAAGTAAATGAAGTGCAAAGTGAAATGGTTCAGGGAGAGCATCCATGCTCCAATAAAAGAACCAGGGTCCTTCTGTGTTGCTGCTCCACCTGTTGTGGCCATAAACACGTCCCAAGATGACAGTGGCCCTGTGTCCAGCAGAACAGAGAAAGAAATGAAGCTAGAGAATGACATTGATCATGTCCTATGAAGAAGGCTCTTAGAAGTTGCCATGTGATATCTGTGCTCACAATCTTTTGGGCAGAAGTGAGTCATATGGTCACACTTGAATCTAAGAGAAATTCGGAATTGATTTTATTCTGAGTACACAGATAAGCATTGTATTATGGCAATCAGTTCAGTTCAGTTCAGTCGCCCAGTCATGTCCGACTCTTTGCAACCCCATGAACTGCAGCACGCCAGGCCTCCCTGTCCATCACCAACTCACAAAGTCCACCCAAACTCATGTCCATTGAGTCGGTGATGTCATCCAGCCATCTCATCCTCTGTCATTCCCTTCTCCTCAGGAGAATGAGTAGCAGTCTCTAACATGGGTAGAGTTGTGATTGAAATTATAAACCATTTAGCAAATGCAGCATTGTTAAGGATGTAACAACTATAGTAGAACCAGCTCTGTTCAGCCAAATTCCTATTTTAATAACTGGTTATATTTCAAATGGAAATAAAGCAACTTCCAAATCATATGGGTGTCACTGACTTAAACATTCAGATTCTATATTTAGGCTATGAAAGGACTCCATTATTCTTTCTGTGTGGTTTAAGTCGGTATCTTCATTGCCATGTGAGCTTTCTATAAAATGCAAACTTCATGTTTTATTCTCTGCCCTTACTTTGCTAACCAATAACTAGTCTCCTTTGAAAATAAGGCGAAATCAAAGATTATCTATCCATCCACCCTCCTGTCTCTGCTTTTCTCTTATTTTCTACTGATTTAAACTCTCTTGAAATGGTTTTCAGGAACCATTTTCCTCCAGGAAAAGAGGAGGATAAATTAGACACAGAGTAATCAGAAGTAATAAGACCAACACAGTACTTTGGCTGATACTTGTTTTTCCTCTTTCAGTTAAAAAAAAAAATGCTGGTCTACATGTATGGAAATTACCAACATAAGCAGAGATGTTTACTCTATCTCAGCAGGCTCCCCCCCCCCCATTAGCTTAGGCTTATTTTTCTTGTCCTTCTGCCAATGACTTAACTATTTGAATATGTCTTGTGTGAGAGGTTTACAGTATTAACATTTGGAAGAGCTTCAGATAAACTTAGAGGTGAGCTGGTTTGAGCTTTGGGACCCTGACAAGTATACCTCTACTCCTTATAGCACAGATTCTCTGGTGCCAATCACAGAATCCACCTCACTCATGATATTAATTTTCCTCCTAGCTGAAGTGTTAGAAAAACTCAAGTTCCCAATAAATGAAAAGCATTTTATGAAGCAAAAATAAAACAGCATAAACAAAATTCCAACCAGTCTCTATCCAAAAAGTCTTATCATTTCTGTAGAATTTTGATTTAAAAACTACATATCCAATAAGTTATCTTCTTCAAAGTTATATAGGGAAATTGAGACTACCCTTGCTCAAATATTTTTAGAACTTCTCTCTCAAATTTCCTTAAGGACTTTTGGATAGTCTTAACTATCCTTAATGATGGGAAATATACAAGGTTTGAGCATGCATTTGATTTTGGGAACAATCTAAACTTGAGACATACCTGATTGTTGTCTGGAAGTGGTTTTAGTCACTGATCTAATAAATATGTATTGAGCTCCAACGTAAACAAACCCAGCAAGGTATGAAAAGCACACTTCCTACTCTCGAGATGCTTAACGTGTAAGAGGGCCAAAACCAAGGGGCAAGGTGGCGGATTTTGAGTCTAATGTACTTCATTCTGTATGTTTCCAGTATGTTCCGGGGCCCTCTGCAGTCTTGTCCTGGAGATGTTTGGGAGTTTATTGGTCAGATCCCTTTGTACTCACACTTTCCTGAGAAGATGGGTGGCAAGTAATAATTTATACACATTTTATTTTAGCAAATGGAAATGAGTGAACAGAAGTCAAATGTTAGAAACTCTCCACGTGTCTCAATCTCATGGAGTGATTGTCATTTCTGTTTCCTTACCTTAGTCTCCACCTCTCTTTCAGAACTTACAGCACAGTCTCAGAACAAAAAAGTAAAACGCTCACAGATTTCTGGAGAAACGCTTAACACTGTTAAACTCACAGTTTCTGCACTTAAACTTTTATTTTTGTATGTCCAGGTGCTAAAAATTACAAAAATTAAAAGATGAACAAAGGACTGATGGGAGGGAAGGAGTGCTGTCTACTTTCTGAGCGTATTTTTCTCACTTGCTTTTGCCCTTTTAATTCTGCCTGTATTTTCATTTCTGCTAATGTCTTCTTTCTAAACATGGTTGTTTTCTTTGCTTTGACTTTTCAATTCCACTTATATTTTTCTTGTCATTCTGTGCTGGTCAGGATCTCTGAAGAATTTGGAATAGATATGATAATCTCTATCTTCATTTTAAAGAGAATGTTTCTATTTCCCCATTAAGAATGACCTTTGCTGTGTTTTTTTTTTTTCCCCTTAGATATTCACTATCCATGAAAAGAAGTTCCTTTCTATTCCTGGTTTACTAAAGTTTTTATTTTTAAAGTCACTGTCCTGATTGATTGGGCCATTCCACCATCTCAGGGCCCGGGGATCTAAGACTATTGTTAGTTGCTTCTACTAATGAGAATTTCACTGTGTTTTTCTGAAGTTTCAGAGTTCCCATTCATTAACAAAACAAAACAAAACAAAACTTCTGTACTCTTTTCGGCCATACCTTTTATCATAATACTAATGGCTTGCGTACACAGCAAATCCATGCCTCTGAACTGGGAAAGATGAAAATGCGACTGTAAAAGGAACATGAAAGGTTTCACTGGATTAGAAACTGTTTAAAATTTTTAACATTTCTTAAAAAATATAAAGTAAACATCAGAGCATGCTAATACTTTTTCATTTTGGAAGACCAATAAATGTAATTTCTATCCTTTGTAACGTAAATTTTCAAAGTTAGTCTTCCAGAAAGGAGCTAATTAGCCCAATCTTGATAAGCTTTGATTAAACAACATATATAGAAGTAGAATTAGTCACTCCATCCTCTGAAATTCTACAGCCCTTTGCTGGTATGTCACATAATTTCATTGCAATATAATTTTTTTCTATATCTTTTTATATTAAATACAAAATATGACTGGAGAAGGAAATGGCAACCCACTCCAGTAGTCCTGCTGGAGAATCCCATGACAAAGGAACCTGGTGGGCTGCTGTCCATAGGGTCGCACAGAGTCAGACACGACTGAGGTGACTTAGCAGCAGCAGCAGCAGTAATATGACTGTCATTAAAAGAATTTACAGAGATATTGTTTTTACCTCTCACTCTCTTATTAGGTCTTAAATCTCTCAAAAGCATGGACAGTGTATTCAGCTTTGTATTCTTGGGATATGGCCAGTGTCTGGATCATGTTATTTTATTGCTCAAAGTGTTACAATTCACAAGCACAAGGTTTGGAATGAGAAGATCAATTAAAGGCCTTATGCTTCTTTAATATTTTTTCAGTCATTTTATGCCTTGTTTTGAAGGCATTTTAGGAGTGAGCTTTTGCTGCTGGATAGGAGGGGTCAAGGACAGCTAGAGAGCCCTGCCGGCCTCCCTTCTCTGAGCTCCCCAGCTAGAACGCATTTCCCATGCCCTAGAAAGCAGGTGCAGCCATGCGATCCAGTTCTCTCTAATGGAATGTAAACATAAGCTGTGTGTTACATTTCCAGACACAGCCCACAAAACCTTCCCTGTATACTCCTTCCTGCTTTTCCCTTTCTATTTAAAACTTTCAGCCATTGTAGAATTTTACTGTTCCACAGAAACACAAGGGAAAGCCATATACGGGAGAAATTACAACTTTTCAGCATTTAATTATTCTACTTGTAAAATTCTTTTCCTGGAGTCTGTGCAATTATTCCCCATTTCTTTTGCATTACTTTGAGATGCTAGGTTACTTAACTAAACTATAATGCATCCTTCAGTGTTTAAAAAGACATTTTACCTGTGGTGTGTTCATGTTGATGTATGGCAAAACCAATACAGTATTGTAAAGCAATTAACCTCCAATTAAAATAAATATATTTTTAAAAAATATAAATAAAAAATAAAATAAAAAGACATTTTACATATATATATGTACATATATGCATGCTGCTGCTGCTGCTAGGTCGCTTCAGTCGTGTCCAACTCTGCGTGACCCCATAGACAGCAGCCCACCAGGCTCCCCTGTCCCTGGGATTCTCCAGGCAAGAGTACTGGAGTGGGTTGCCATTTCCTTCTCCAACATACATGCATATATATATGTAAAACCATGAAAGACTGAAACATTATATGTCTTTAAATAATGACGATATAAAAATGATAGCCAAAATATTAGATTCCTTAAATATCTTAAAACTCTTAACTTAAAACATTAAATTTCTGAGCCAGTGAAAGTGAAGTGCCTCACAGAAATACTTAATACAGTAAGTGTTCTACATGTGAACCTTCAAGTTGCAAACTTTTAAAAAAGAGAACGTGTTGCATCAACATCAGGCGTGAGTTGCAGTTTGCCCTCCGTCTCCTCTTGCTGATGATCCTTCAGCTCTGTCGTCTCCCACCTCCTCTTCCTCACCTGTAACACAGCTTGCTGCTTCACCTGATGCCAGCCCTGTATGCCAGCCATCATGATGGACTACTGTGCTTCTCAAGGTACTACAGTATATTAAAAATGTCTTCTTTAGGTTTTATGTATTATTTGTGTGAAAGTATTGTAAACCTATTACAGTACAGTACTATATAGGAGACTGTGGTTGGGGACCTGTGCTGTGTGCTGAGTCACTCAGTCGAGTCTGACTCTTTTTGACCCCCTGGCCGCCAGGCTCTGTCCATGGGATTCTCCAGGCAAGAATACTGGCGTGGATTGCCATGCTCTCCTCCAGGGGATCTTCCCAACCCAGTAATCACACCCACATCTGCCATGTTGCAGGCAGATTCTTTTACCATCAGAGCCACCCAGGAAGTCCAAGAATACTGGAGTGGGTAGCCTGGACAAACTTTGTTGGACTTACGAACCAACTGGACTTAAAAATGCACTCTCAGAATGGAACTTGATTGTATGTAGGGGACTTACTGTATTATATAAGGAATACTCTATTCTAACATTGACTTAAGTTATTACTTTAAAAGGTACAAGGTGCTATCATTATCCATTGAAGTAAAAACTCGAGATAAACAACATAGGACAACTATATGCTAATATTGTGAACCATGATTCATTACATGTTTTATTCAAAGCTTAATTATTAAACGTTTTCTTCTTGCTAACACAGCTTTTATTGATATTAGGTTCTACTGATTTTTGAGAAATAGAGCTGCTCCACACTGAATCCACTGGTCCTGGTTGCCTCCACATGGAATGTTGATATTGATCACCACACGATCCCTTTCAGCACTTGTGTAAATAGGCAAAGATATGCACTCATCAGGGGAATATGGACCATATGCAGCCTGTTTAAAAGAATTAATTTTGATTTAAAATACAGCAATACTGTGTTGAAGCAGATTATTAGATAACCAAGGATATAAACATAAAATCCTCTCAAATAATATGATTTAACATTTTATTATAAAACGTTTAAAATAAAGATTAGCATAATAAATCCCATCATTCAGCTGCAACAATTATCAACTCATTGTATTTCATTTACAACCTTCCCCCAGCAACAAATATAATGTTTTGAACCAAATCTACACAAAAAATTTCACCTTAAATATTAAAACATCTATAAAAATGTCTATAAAATATAATCACAATATTATCACATAAAAATATCAACAATAATTCCTTAATATCACCTTATATCCATTACTCATTAACCCATTCTTTTAAAAAGATTTTTTTCTAAGAACAGCGGTTCAAATAGAGCTTCATTTTGTGGTTTGCTATGTCTCTTACATCTCCTAAATTTACAAGTTTCCCTCCTTTATTCTTTGCAATTTGTTTGCTAAAGTACTATACCAAAGAGTTTCCCATATTCTAACTTTTGTTGGCGCATCCCCATGGTATCTTGCTCTTTTGTTCTCTTTATTCCTTTAAAGGGGATCTGGAGGTGAGTTCAGATTCGATTAAATTTCTGGTAAACACACTGCATAGGTAATAGTGTATACTTCAATCAAGAAGCAAATAAAGTGTGGCTGTCTCTTTTATTTTTTATTGAAGGTTAACTGCTTTACAGAATTTTGTTTTTTTCTATTGAACCTCAACATGAATTAGCCATAGGTATGCATATGTCCCCTCCCTCTTGCATCTCCCTCCCCATCCAACCCCTCCAGGTTGATACAGAGCCCCTGTTTAAGTTCCCTGAAACATAAAGCAAATTCCCATAGATATTAGGTGCCATTGATGATGATATAAATCTTGTTTATATTTAAGATTACAAAATGATGATCTAATACATTATTTCTTCTTCATTTCCTAACAGAAACATGTCTATAAAGAGAAAATTCCACTTATCAATCATATGATTACCATGAGGGAGGAAAGGCTAGATAAATACTATCTAATTTCCTTTTATTTATGTGCTTTTAAAACAATGAATTTTTTTCCAGTTATACTGAAAAGGTGATAAGTGATTACCTATTTTTGAAGTATCATTATGAATGGGTAGATTTAAACATATTCAATGTGTTTCAATGTAATGTAATCATTATTATTGGTGTTCAAATTGTCAATCTTTGTGCAGTGGGAACTCATTAGTTTGGCCCCTGAGGGTTTTGTTTCTACGTGTATCTAATCTTAGGAAGCATCCCTAGGGCCATAGGAAGCATCACTACAAGCAAAGCTAGTGGAGGTGATGGAATTCCAGTTGAGCTCTTTCAGATCCTAAAGATGATGCTGTGAAAGCACTGCATTCAACATGCCAGGAAATTTGGAAAACGCAGTGGTGGCCAAGGGACTGGAAACGTCAGTTTTCACTCCAGTTCCAAAGAAAGGCAATGCCAAAGGATGTTCAAACTCCTGCACAATTACACTCATCTCACACGCTAACAAAGTAATGCTCAAAATTCTCCAAGTGAGGCTTCAACAGTATGTAAACCGAGAACATCCAGATGGTCAAGCTGGACTTAGAAAAGGCAGAGGAAGCAGAGATCAAACTGCAAACATCCATTGGATCAAAGAAAAAGTAAGAGAGTTCCAGAAAAATATCTACTTCTGCTTTATTGACTACACCAAAGCCTCTGACTATGTGGACCACAATAAACTGTGGAAAATTCTTAAAGAGATGGGAATACCAGACCACCTTACTGGCCTCCTGAGAAATCTGTATGCAGGTCAGGAAACAACAGTTAGAACTGGACATAGAATAACAGACTGGTTCCAAATAGGAAAAGGAGAATGTCAAAGCTGTATACTGTCACCGTGTTTATTTAACTTCTATGCAGAGTACATCATATGAAATGCTGGGCTGGATGAAGCACAAGCTAGAATTAAGATTGCCAGGAGAAATATCAATAACACCTCAGATATGCAGATGACACCACTGTTATGGCAGAAAGCGAAGAAGAACTAAAGAGCCTCTTGATGAAAGTGAAAGAGGAGAGTGAAAATGCTGGCTTAAAGCTCAACATTCAAAAAAAAGAAGATCATATCATCCAGTCCCATCATTTCATGGTAAATAGATGGGGAAACAATGGAAACAGTGAGACTTTATTTTCTTGGGCGGCAAAATCACTGCAGATGGTGACTGCAGCCATGAAATTAAAAGACACTAGCTCCTTGGAAGAAAGGCTATGACCAACCTAGACAGCATATTAAAAAACAGAGACATTACTTTGCCAACAAAGGTCCATCTAGTCAAAGAATTGAGGCTTTGAACTGTGGTGTTGGAGAAGAATCTTGAGAGTCCCTTAGACTGCAAGTAGATCAAACCAGTCAATTCTAAAGGAAGTAAGGCTTGAATATTTATTGGAAGGACTGATTGATGAAGCTGAAGCTATAATACTTTGGCCATCTGATTGAAGAACTGACTCACTGGAAAAGACCTTGATTCTGGCAAAGCCTGAAGGCAGGAGGAGAAGGGGATGACAGAGGATGAGATAGTTGGACGGCATCACCGACTCAATGGATATAAGTTTGAGCAAGTTCTGGGAGATGGTGATGGACAGGGAAGCCTGGTGTGCTGCAGTCCATGGGGTTGCAAAGAGTTGGGCACGACTGCATGACCTAACTGACTCTTGTCCCTAGTCATCTCAAAAGCTTTGTTTCCTTCTAGTGTCTCAAGACACTATAAGTTCATCTTGTTTATCTGCTGTCTCAGAAATAAAGGACAGTCATTACTCTGAGGATCCTCAGATCCTTTAATGAAAAAATGGTGCCTGCATGCACGCTCACTTGCTGAGTCTGGTCCAACTCTTAGTGACACCACAGAGTATAGCCCGCCAGGCTCCTCTGTCCGTAAGATTTTTTTCCAGGAAGGAACACTAGAGTGGGTTGCCATTTCCTTCTCCAGGGGGTCCTCCAAACCTAGGGATTATTCCTGCATCTCCTGCATTAGTAGGTGATTCTTTATTACTGAGCCACTTGGGATGGTACTAGGGACCACAGTCTGAGTGCTAGAAATAATCTATCATTTTCCTTCTAGGATTTTTTAGTGACTGAAGCTCAGAAATATGTATTTTTTAAAGAAAATCATCAGAAGTTCATAATAATTCCAGTTCAAATTTAGGATTAATTTTATTGAATATATAATTTATGTAAAGTATGGATTATGTTTTAGAGTTAGAATGAAACATAAGACAAAGTTGGACTCATCCTAGAATTTTATAAATGATAAATTAGAAACTTATGGAGAATTTTTCATGGTAATTTAGTTAAGCAAGTGGTAACGTCATAGGTAGTACAGTTGAAAAAAAAAATTGGTATTTGAATATTAGCTTGTCTAGGAGTTCCTAACCCTACAGTGTAGATTATTCTCTGAGTATCAGTTTCCCTATCATAAAAGGAACATAAACAACACTTGAATCCAATGATGTATTTAGGAGTTTATTATTTATCCACATATCTTCAAATCTTAGGACTACATATGCATACATTTTCTTTAATTCTTGCCAATTCTAAAATCAACTTAAGAAAACTCCCAGCTTTTTACCATCTGCTACACGTCATGGATGGTGCTAGGATAGAGAGAAATAAAAATATTTTTTGCTTAATGAAAAAATTTAAACATTCTGTTTTTAAGAGTGGGATCATATGGAATTTTGATTATCTTTTTCAAGCCTCATCTCTATTAAACAAACATGAATATAATGTTCTAACTTTTCTAAGTCCTTGATACAAATCAGTTAGGTCCCTTTAAAACTCATTCATTTCTAAACAATAGCATAAGAAATGTACATGAGAAAATGTATTCTTTATGAAGAATCATTATCTAAACAGATAAAAAAAGCCATCTGCCTTGAATCTTTCTAATTTTTCTCTCTATGTCTGTATTGATGATTCTGTCAGTTACTCATCCACTCATTTATCAGCATTTATCTGCTAATATTGTCCCTGGAATTATAAAGGTTAAGAATTTTAATATGTATTCAGATAGGGAAAAGAATAATCATCCTTGAAACTTATAATTTAGTTTAGTTAACAGCATACACATCAAATATTTAGAATGCAATTTCTTGAAAAATTAGTACTTTACAAAATCAAAGTAAACTACTACTCTGGAATATATTAACCTAACAAGGATTAATGGAGAGAATGAATCCTGAGTGGGGCTTCAGAAAAAATATGGAACTTGGAGTAAAGAGAATTTTCAACCATTATTAGTCACTGCCTAATCTCTTCCCTCTTTTCCAATTCTGCTTAAATGGCAAAGCTTTAGGATTCAGAAATTCCTGTAATTTTCATAACACCTTAGGCATTCCTAAAGTTAGTACCCTAGTGCAGGCTTTCTTTTGTTATTGCCTTTAAATTCTTCAGCAAAGAGCAGACAGACATTACATATTTGTTGAACAGAAATGATGTGAATCTTTGAATGTCCATTTATAATCCCAGAAGGCCTTAAATTCTCTTTCTCTGACACCTGGTATTTGCTTTGCTTCATCTAACTTCTATGGTCACAAATGAAAATAAAACATCACACTGAAATGTTTTAAAATGCTATCACTTTCTACTCAGATTTCTTTATATCTCCTCATTTTAACACCAAGCAATTTTCTCTTTAAATCAAGAATCTAAGAATAATGCAAAGTTGATTCTTTGAATATTCACTATCAATTTACTAGTGTTTGTATATATTTCCAAATCCTTCCTAACCTGCTTTTGGTTGTAGGCTTTATGTTTAAGTGAGGGTACCAACCTCCCCAGCAAAAACCCACGGTGCTTTAAAAGCAAAGTGCCACAGTTGCTTCTTAACATTTAACTTCTCAAAATCTCGTAAATGGTAAATGTTAAAACCTCCTGTAAAAAAGTTAAATGGACTTGCTCTTAGGTAACCAATAAATAAATGATCAAAGGAACAGAGCTAAGTGCTCTGTCATTCTCACTCAGCATATCTTATGCAGACAGAAGTTTCATAAACATTGTTAACTGAATTAAATTCTTAGGGTACAACTCCCTCTTTAATATGTTTATCTTAATAGAAAAAGCATAAGACCCTGCTGGGCAGAGATAGTTGGATGAAACTAAAATTTTGTTAATTATTAATAAATATACTAAAAGCTCAATGCAAAAAAGAGATATATTAAACGACTTCAAATATTTCATATTATATTACATAAACAAGTTAGTTTGTATAAAATTAAACATATAAAAACCTATATATTGTGATTACTTACACTCATACCTAGGCCCCAGGGAAAGTGACTTAAAAGTATATATGTACCGCAAATAGAAGGCAACGTGCTAATAAGTGAAAGAAGCTGTTTACAAAGTCAAATGGTGATACTAGGTATCACTGAGCCAACAAACTGAAGAAAATAACAAAATAAAATAACACCAGAGAACAACAACAACAAAAAAAAACAAATTAACCCTAGGTGAATTATGATAACTATTTTGCCAATATCAATTCAAATTTCACTATAATAAAACATGTGAGGGCAAACTTCACATGATGAGAAACAGCTTTATGCATAAGGTCCTACTTATTTATACATATGGTCCAACTAACTTCTCCTATTATGAACCAAGTCAATGAACAGCTATTCACTTTAGAAAAGAAGATGTGAGGAAATCAGAAGTTAAGTGGCATTATGAGTAATGCAACCCTGAAAAACGTAACTATTTCAGAACAGGAAATTAAACAACATGCCAACAGTAAATATGTTGAAAGACTGTTCTGTCAAGAATGTCCAGCTACTCTTTAAAATGTATTTTGGTAGAGAACTGCTTCACTGTTTTCCAATAATACAATGCTAACAACATTGCTTTCAGAGTAAGTCCTTAAGAAAAAAAGTCACATAGAAAAAAATAGTAATTTAATACTTAATATTTTTAAATTAGAGTATATAAAAGGCAGAGTTTTCAGCATATATCATTTCATACTGTGAGTGGCATGTGTAATCATTTTATAGTCATAATTTCCCTGGGAATAAAATTGTTTCTAAAGTTGAACTGTCAACTGTGACACCTCTTGGAAGGTATAGGCCTGTGGGGTTCAGGCTGGTCCAGAATTTCTATGTTACTGTGGGGCTGACAGACCCTAAGTAATGCTCTTCACTGGGAAAATAGATCAAAGGCAAACTGACTTCCTGTGGAAAGTAAGAACAGGGCATTATAAAGACTGACACCTCAAAAGGTAGTATTGCCCTAACTGTTATGTGGAACACTAGATCCCGATGGAGGTGGGGTGCAGGTGCAGGAAAAGGGTTGTGTGTTAGGAAAATTTGGGGAATTCTCAGTTTTTAACATTCTCAAAAACACCATGAATTTCTAAATTTAAATTTGTATACTGAACAAGTTTTCTGAGAACCATTATGGAAAAATTCAGTGTAGAACACTGGGAGAAAGTGAATGCTTAATTTGGACCTATGTTATTAGACCCCCAGTACTGAGCTGGAACTGGAAGAACCTTAAGAATCTGCATCAAGCATGAATGCATAAATGAATCATGTGAGTGTAGGATATACTACTTGCTGAGCACAGATAATGGTAAACAGAAACACTAGGAAAAGAGCACCAGCATTTTACTACCTTTTAATTTTTTTGGACACTCCTAATTAGAATTTTGTTGGCTGACAAAGTACATTACATATAACAGTTCAGTTCAGTTCAGTCGCTCAGTCGTGTCTGACGCTTTGCGACCCCATGAATCGCAGCATGCCAGGCCTCCCTGTCCATCACCAGTTCCTGGAGTTCACTCAGACTCACATCCGTTGAGTCGGTGATGCCATCCAGCCACATCCTCTGTTGTCCCCCTTTCCCCCTGCCTCCCTCCCTCCCTCCATCAGGCTCTTTCCAATGAGTCAGCTCTTCTCATGAGGTGGCCAAAGGACTGGAGTTTCAGAAGCAATAGTAGACCTCCCATTTTCCTCAATAAAAGTCTTAAGAACTAGCTGTTCATGTCCTTTGTTGAGTATTACCACGTAAGTTCTTTGGTCTTTCACAACCTGAAATGCTTTTACAATGAAAACACCACGCACCTCACAGCAATGCTGTGCAAATGACTGGGTTACTGGGCCTGGCCTGTTTCCGCTGAACTAGCGTTGTTCAGGCCTTTCAGGGGTCAGATGCGCGTGTGCACGCATGCTCAGTGCTGTCCGACTCTGCGGCCCCAGGGGCTGCAGTCCACCAGGCTCCTCCATCCATGGGATTCTCCAGGCAAGAGTACTGCAGAGAGTTGCCATGCCCTCCTCCAGGAGATCTTCCCAAATCAGGGATCAAATCTGCATCTCTTGTGGAACCTGCACTGCAGGCAGATTCTTTACTGCTGAGCCATTGGGGTAGCCCTTCTTTCTCCTTAAGTATCAGATAATATGATACAAATAATTTGTGGAATAACCTTATTCAGGCCCAAAAGGAATTAGTCACCAAAGTTCTGATTTTATTTAAGCTTACTAAATGATTCTGCACTTCCTGCGATAAAGTAGCTGTAACAGTAAGTGGAAAAGGAACTCATTTACTTGCTTATGTAAGTTGATGTTGATGCTTCCTTCGATTTTTATCTTGGTTCCTACTCTCTTGGTAAAAATGCATTAATATATGATGATCCCCACCAAATTCCACAAAGCTTATTACAGATGGATATAGCTGGAATAAAAAATAATTTCTTGAACAAAATAATATTTAACTCAAGCAGAAGTTGGAGAGTTTGACAGTTTATACAGAGCAGCAAACTTTTCCGTTAGAGGCCAGATAGTAAATAATTTCAGGATTTATGGGCTATATGTCTTGGATGTAACTGTATCTTCAACTCTGCTGCAGCAGTCTGGAAGCATCTACATAAATGAACAGAGCTGTTTTCCACACAAAATTTTCTTCATGGACACCAAAATTCACTTAATTCATTTCAGTTAACTTTTGCATGTCATAAAATCCTATCCTTCTGAGTTTTTCATCTATTTAAAAAGACACAAGTCATTCATGATCACATTACTGTGGGCTGCACAAAAATAAGCAGTGCACTGGATTTGGCCTGTGGACTGCAGTTTCCTAAACACTAGTTTATACTATAGGTTCACTCAGTATCAGGCCCAAGATTTAAGAGAAATAACCTGAAATTGAAACTTAGTTGCCTACCTTGATCAAGCTACACAGTCTTTTAAACTTATGTTTGCTGAGTTTACAATGGAAATAATAACATTTTTAATGTATTTAAATGTTTTTATAACAATATTTTCCTATTTCAGCATTTCCTATTCCAAATATTTTTGGAAGGCCTAACTATCTTATATTCTAAACATTCTGTACAGTGTTTGACACATAATCAATACAGATAAATATTCATTGCTATTATTCAAATACTAATGCTCCATGTCATTATTGGATCTACTTTCTTACCCATAACAAATCACTTAGTTTACCAGATTCGCAGTTTCTTCCTCAGCAAAACATAGAGAAAAACTGCTCTACCAACCTCAGAGGATTACTGTGAAAACACATGTGACTGTATTTCACTCTATGTCAATCTTCAGTTCTCTCAGTGCTAGACCAATTTTCTAAAACTAAAAGTCTGGTCTGGCCACACACCTGTGCTGAATTCTTAATGACTTTCTATTGATCATAAGGCAGGCTCAGCTCCTTGGCATGGCTCCAAGCCTCGTCACACTTGGGCTCGGCCTTTTAATGTGACTCCATCCCCTATCATTCTTCGATTTGAACCATTCCAGCACATTTGCACTATACTTGCAGTCCCAGAACAACCTAAATTCTTTCCATATGTCCATGCATTCAAAACTACATGCCCCTCTATACAGAATGCCTTGGCCCTACCATTTTTGAATTTGTTCATTCTGAAGGAGATCAGCCCTGGGATTTCTTTGGAAGGAGTGATGCTAAAGCTGAAACTCCAGTACTTTGGCTACCTCATGCAAAGAGTTGACTCATTGGAAAAGACTTTGATGCTGGGAGGGGTTAGGGGCAGGAAGAGAAGGGGATGACAGAGGATGAGATGGCTTCATACATCAGTGACTCAATGGATGCGAGTCTGAGTGAACTTCGGGAGATGGTGATGGACAGGCAGGCCTTGTGTGCTGCGATTCATGGGGTTGCAAAGAATCGGACACGACTGAGTGACTGAACTGAACTGATAATGATTGTGGACACAAATCCCTTAGAAGAATTGAGTAGCCATCATAGTCAAGAAGTGCCCCAAACGCAGTACTTAGATGCAATCTCAAAAACAACAGAATGATCTCTGTTCATTTCCAAGGGAAACCATTCAATATCACAGTAATCCAAATCTATGCCCTGATCAGTAATGCTGAAGAAGCTGAAGTTGAACAGTTCTATGAGGGCCTACAAGACCTTCTAGAACTAACATCGCCTTCAAAGAAAAAAAAGTCCTATACATCCTAAATATAATAAAGGACACAGTATTTTGAGTATAAATTTGTTCAAATGCAGATGAGATTAAAAAGTAAACAAAAAATTCATAGGCCAAGAACATCTTATTAAAAATATATAATCCAAGAATGAACTGATTAAAGTTGTCCTGTTAAAAACGTATTACCTGTGGAATCCAGCCCATAAAACAAGGGAGAACTGAGGATACACTAGGAGAATCGTGCTGATTTTCAGAAAGTCGATTTCCATCAAAACTGCATCCTTCCAGCAGTAAGCCACTGATCTGCCATAGAGATATACAAAGCATTACAACACATAGTATAGTCTGAAATGACAGGAGTTACTCTATTATATCTTCAGAAGGAAGGCAACAATTTCCATTGTAACTATACATTTCAAACAGTGTTAAAACAAAGACTATGGTATTTTATCTGAGAATAATGAAGGAGAAGGCTTGGACCAGGGTTCACTGTGAGCTTCCTTTAGGCTTAGTCCTGAATTTTAGCAAATATTTGAGGAAAAAAACACTTCCAAGTGGCATCGGTTATACATGTGCTTTGGCACTAGAATAATAGAAATATAATGACAAAAGCCAAAATGTTACTCTTTTTACAGGAGGGGGAAAGACAAGCACACTAGAGAAAAAAACAAGTGCTCCTTGCTTGGAATTCTGACATCATTTTCTAAAGAACAGAACAACATTCAGATAGGTTGATGCAAAATAATTTTTAACATGTCACACACACAGCTGAAAGAATAATTTTAAAAAAAGGAAAAAAAAAGTTCATCTCTTGGGGACTTCCCTGATGGTCCACTGGTTCAGAACCTGTCTTCCCCACTGTAGGCTTGATGTATGAAGCAGGGCACCCAAAGCCAGTGCTCTGGGACCACCCAGACAGAAAGAGTGGGAGGAAGGAGCTCAGGATGGGCGACACATGTGCACCTGTGGCTGATCAATGCCAATGTGTGGCAAAGGCCACCACAATACTGTAAAGTAATTATCCTCCAATCTGTCTTCCATGGGTTCAATCCTTGGTCAGGGAAGTAAGATTCCACATTCCACAGGGCAACTATACTCACAGACCTCAACTAGTGTGGGTGATAGTAGCTCAGTCATGCCCGACTCTTTGAGACCCCATGGACTGCAGCCCACCAGGCTCTGTCCGTGGGATTTTCTAGGCAAGAATGCTGAAGTGGGTTTCCATTTCCTTCTCCAGCCACAACTAGAGACACAGCCAAAAATAAATATATATAGAAAAAAAAACCAAACAGACAAAGAAAGGAGTTCATCTCTTACTCTAAATTAACCTTAGTGTAAATTTATGAAATTGTGAAAATAAAAATATAAATATTTTGGTAATGTTAGCTTCATATTTCTTAAGTTCATTCTTTCAGTTTCTGATAATAAATGTAGAGTCTGCATTTTGAATTCAGATCCATATCTATATTCTCATGATTTGAACTTGATAGAAAATAAAACAATCTTATATTGTTTAGTGCCTTTGAAGTTTTAACATACTATAGAATTTTAGAGGTAAGGGAATGCATGAAGTTCAAAGAGCTGAAATCATTTTCAACTACATTATAGTTAGAGGATGGTTATGGGAAGAGTAATAGTAGAGTAGGCCTTGACAAACAGTTCTGATTAGTTGCTTTACCATGAAAACATAAACAACTTGTTCGTCAGTGAAAAAGTTGGGATAAAAACAGAATTACTGAATCCCTAAGTTCAATATTCTTTCTGTACCACTGATATGATATCATAAGGCCACTTTAAGGGTTGCTTAAGTATAGCCTTGAAGAAAAGTAAATTTAAAATTTTTTAATTAATTAATTTTAATTGGAGGCTACTTTACAATACTGTAGTGAATTTGTCAATACACTGACATGAATCAGCCATGGGTGTACATGCGTCCCCCATCCTGAACCCCCTCCCACCTCCCTCCCCATCCCATCCCTCAGGGTTGTCTCAGTGCACTGGCTTTGAGTGCCCTGTTTCATGCATCAAACTTGGACTGGTGATCTATTTCATATATGGTAATATATATGTTTTAATGCTATTTTCTCAAATCATCCCACCCTTGCCTTCTCCCACAGAGTCCAAAAATCTGTTCTTTACATCTGTGTCTCTTTTGCTGTCTTGCATATAGGGTTATCGTTACCATCTTTCTAAATTCCAAATATATGCATTATGCAATCTCAAAAACAACAGAATGATCTCTGTTCATTTCCAAGGGAAACCATTCAGTATCACAGTAATCCAAGTCTATGCCCCAACCAGTAATGCTGAAGAAGCTGAAGTCGAACAGTTCTATGAAGGCCTGTATTGGTGTTTTTCTTTCTGGCTTACTTCACTCTGTATAATAGGCTCCAGTTTCATCCACCTCATTAGAACTGATTCGAACTCATTCTTTTTAATGGCTGAGTAATACTCCATTGTGTATATGTACCACTGCTTTCTTATCCATTCATCTGCTGATGGACATCTAGGTTGCTTCCATGTCCTGGCTATTGTAAGCAGTGCTGCGATTAACACTGGGGTACACGTGTCTCTTTCAATTCTGGTTTCCTTGGTGTGTATGCCCAGCAGTGGGATTGCTGGGTCATATGGCAGTTCTATTTCCAGTTTTTTAAGGAATCTCCACCCTGTTCTCCATAGTGGCTGTACTAGTTTGCATTCCCACCAACAGTGTAAGAGGGTTGACCTTTCTCCACACCCTCTCCAGCATTTACTGTTTGTAGACTTTCTGATGGTAGCCATTCTGACTGGCATGAGATGGTACCTCATTGTGGTTTTGATTTGCATTTCTTTGATAATGAGTGATGTTGAGCATCTTTTCATGTGTTTGTTAGCCATCTGTATGTCTTCTTTGGAGAAATGTCTGTTTAGTTCTTTGGCCCATTTTTTAGTTATAATTTAAGTGCTTACTAATTTCAGGGCTAGAAAATCCCTATCTAGCCTATCCCTTCTCCAGGGGATCTTCCCAATCCAGGAATCAACCTGCACTGCAAGCAGATTCTTTACCAACTGAGCTATCAGGGAAGCCCTAGAAAGTCCCAGGCAACATAATTCTTCTAAGGCCTCTTTCAGACATTTCACTGAGGTTTGAGCTCAAGTGGTCTCTACAGAAATTTGTAAAAGCAGTCCCCACAGATAGTGTCACAACTTGACTATGTAACATGCATGGTACATATGCTACTGCTGGTGTTGCATCACTAGGTCACGTTCAGCTCTTTGCGACTCCGTGGACTGCAGCACGCCAGGCTCTTCTGTGCGTTACCTCCCAGGGTGTGCTCCAATTCATGTCCATTGTGTTGGTGATGCCGTCTGTCTCATCCTCTGCTGCCTCTTCTCCTCTGGCCTTCAATCTTTCCCAGTGTCAGTCTTTTCCAATGAGTTGGCTCTTTGCATCAGGTGGCCAAAGTGATGAAGCTTCACCTTCAGCATCAATCCTTCTAATGAATATTCAGCACTGATTTGCTTTAGGATTCACTGGTTTAACCTCCTTGCTGTCTAAGGGACTCTTCTCCAGCACCACAATTTGAAAGCATCAGTTCTTTGGTGCTCGCTCAGCCTTCATGTTCCAAGTCCCACATATGGAAATGACTACTAGAAAAACCATAGTTCTGACTATATGTGCCTTTTGTTGACAAAGTGATGTCTCTGCTAATATTGTTTAGGTTTATCAGACCTTTCCTTCCAAGGAAGGAATTTAATTTACCTTTAATTTCATGGCTTCAGTTACCATCTGCAGTGATTTTAGAGCCCAAGAAAATACAGTTTGCCACTGTTTCCACTTTTTCCCATCTATTTACCATGAAGTGATGGGACCAGATGCCATGATCTTAGTTTTTTTCATGTTGAGTTTTAATCCAGCCTTTTCACTTTCTTCTTTCACCCTTGTCAACAGGCTCTTTAGTACCTCTTCGCTTTCTGCCATTATAGTGCTATCTGAGGTTGTTGATATTTCTCCTGCGATCTTGATTTCAGCTTGACTCATCCAGCCTAGCATTTCACAAGATGTACCTTGAGTGCACGTGTGCTCAGTGGCTCAGTCTTGTCTGACTCTTTGTGACCCTTTGGGCTGTAGCCCACCAGGTTCATCTGTCCAAGGTATTCTCCAGGCAAGAATACTGGAGTGGCAACTGGACAAGTGACAACTGGAGTTGTCATTTCTTATTCCAGGGGCTTTTTCTGACCATGTCTCCTGCAGTGGCAGTGGGTTCTTTATCACTGAGCAACCTGGGAAGACCGGATGTACTCTGCATTTAGGTTAAATAAGCAGGGTGATAATTACAGCCTCGTCATGCTCCTTTCCAAATTCTGAACGAGTTCGTTTTTTGATGTACATTTCTGTTGCTTCTTGACCCATATATGGGTTTATCAAGAGACATGTAAGGTGGTCTGATACTCCCATCTCTTTAAGAATTTTCCACAGTTTGCTATGATCCACACAGTCAAAGGCTTTACGGTAGTCAATGAAGCAGAAATAGACGTGTTTCTGAAATTCCCTTGCTTTCTCCATGATCCAACAAATGCTGGCAATTTAATTTTTCAATATGCATATACAGAGATATAAACTGAGATATATATTGAGTTTTGAGCTCAACTGGTCCCTACAGAAATTTGTAGAACTAGTCTCCACTGATAGCATCACAATTTGATGATGTAATATGTATATTGTAGTTAAGTCACTAAATTGTGTCCAGTTCTTTGCAACCTCATGGACTACACAGCCTGCCGGGCTCCTTTATCCTCCACTGTCTCCCGGATTTTGCTCAAGTTCAGTTGAGTTGGTGATACTATCTAACCAATCCTCTACCACTCCTTCGCCTTTTCTTCTTTTAACCAGAGGGTTGGTGGGGTGTTAAACACTGTCCTTTAGAGCCTTATTTCAATAACTGATGCTACTGACCATGCAGTTGCTTGATCAGACACATGGGAGACATTCTTGGTCCCATCTCCTGAACTTCTGATATACCATCAACTACCAATGGCTGCCACCACCTTTAATCAAATCCTCTAAATTTGTCCTTTTTTCTCTTATCCTCTATCATTCTCCAACTGCAGAATTTAAAGAAAATTAAAACATGGAGTTTCAAAAAACAGTATCTATTGTTTATATAATAAAATGATAATATTGATATATCAGAGATTGGAGTGGTATCCACAAATGGTACCCTGTTTCATCTGCAATTTTGCAGCAATGGAATGAGAAAAAGCAGAGAGGCCTAAAATACTACTTTTCTTCCTGGAAAAAGATACTTTGATGGATGTGATAGATCTCCAAGAAAATGTACTTGCTAATCCTAAACACAAGAATGTGGAAGGCTTAAGTCCTAGTTATGACAGTACTACGCTAAGGAGCCAGCTACACCAGATGCAGGAACTACCTTAAAGGGGTGGAGCAGAATATGTAACCCAAGAGAAAAGCATAGGAAGGCACAGTATTCAGCCCTGGGTTCCTGACTCAAACTCATAATTAGATAAAGTGACACCTTTCCTGGAAAGGGAGGAGTTAGGTAGAAGGTAGAGAGTGTCTAGGAGTATGAACATTAGTAAACATTCCTCCATATGGAAAAATCACAGGAAAGGGAAATAAAAGTTTTCCTCTATATCATATTTAAAATACTTGGAAAACTGCCTGATATACAATAAGTGCTCAATATGTATTAGCTATTACTATTCATTTAAGCTAATCCATCTACTAGTTTCTAGACACTGAGAATTATTTTATACAGTGCATCCATTTAAATAAGACAAAATAAAGGTTTTATTGGAAATTATTTGGATATGCCAGCAAATTTGGAAAACTCAGCAGTAGCCACAGGACTGGAAAAGGTCAGTTTTTGTTCCAGTCTCAAAGAAAGGCAATGCCAAAGAAAGTTCAAACTACTGCACAATTGCACTCATTGCACATGCTAGCAAAGTAATGCTCAAAATTCTCCAAGCTGGGCATCAACAGTATGTGAACTGAGAACATCCAGATGTTCAAGCTGGATTTAGAAAAGGCAGAGGAACCAGAGATCAAATTGCCAACATCCGTTGGGTCATAAATAAAGCAAGAGAATTCCAGGAAAACATCATTCTACAGCAGAGGTGACCTTGATTCTGTAACAAACAGTGGTATAAAATAAAAAGATGAACTTGATTTAGATGTGAAAAGACATAAGGCACACAATAACTAAACACAGTGTCTGGACTTTGACCTGAATTTGAACACACTATTGGAAATTAGTTTTTTTTTTTTTTTTTAGACAGTGGTAAATATTGCTGTGAATTGGCTATTAAATGATGCCAAGGAAATACTGTTAATTTTTTATGTGTGATAATATATTACATTTATATAAGAAAAATTTTTTTTTGAGAAATGGAGAAGTAAAATACCTGGACTTTGCTTCAGCAAAGACAATAAAAAAAGAGAAAAAGAAGTAATATCTCTAAATCTTGAAAACTCTGAATATGGAGATTCATTTTACTATTCTTTCCTCTTCTGTATTTGTTTGTAATTTTTTAATAAGAAAAATAACTAAAAATCATTAGGAATAAACTTGAATGCCAGAAAATGTTCAATTTTCTCTAGGGAATTACCTTCTCTGTCTAGAGCTACCATCCATACAGTAGCCAAGGTCACATAAGCTACTGAGCACTTGAGACATTACAAGTCTGAAATGAGATGTGCCATAAACACAGAATATATGATGGATTTCAAGGACTTTGTATTCAGAGAAAGCAAAATATGTTATTCATAATTTTAAAATATTTATTACATTCTGAAACAACAATATGTTGTATATATTAGGTAAAATAAAATAACACTAAAAATATTTTTATCTGTTTCTTTTATATTTTTAGTGTCACTACTAGAAAATATAAAATTATGTATGTGGCTTGATGTAGGTTGAAGAAAGGAGAATATGCTAGGTAAAGTTATATTCCAGAAAGAAATACAAACAGGTTTCTTATAAGTTTTTGAAAGCTGGGGAAGGACTAGAACAGTTAACGGAACTTAGTACATATCCCAGCACTTTGAATTTTTTTCAATAAGGTGTCAAGTAAAGTCAGAGGTTTTAGAGTAGAGACACTTCCCAAACAGGAAATTGCAGCCAGTTCTCAGCCTCCTGCTTTATTTGGAGGGCATGAGAAGACAGCATTAAGTTGGTCAGGCTATGAAACAGCATAGTCAACGACAAATGAAAAGGCCTTGATTTTTCTTTTTGAGAGTTTTTCTCTGTTCATTTATTTCGGGCAGGGCTGGGTCTTCGCTGCTGCGTGGGCTTTTCTCCAGTTGTGGCAAGCGGAAGCTGCCCTCTGCTTGTGTTGGGCAGGCTTGTCCCTGCACTGGCTTCTCTTGTTGCAGAGAATGGACTCTAGAGAGTGCGGGCTTCAGTAGTTGCGGCACCTGGGGTCAGTAGTTGCAGCTCCCAGGCTCTAGAGCACAGGCTCAACAGCTGTGTGGCATGGGCTTAGTTGTTCCCTAGCATGTGGAATCTTCTGGGATAAGGATCAAACCTGTGTCTCCTGCACTGGCAGGCAGATTCTTTACCACTGTCTCTGAAAGCCCATTCAGTTCAGTTCAGTTCAGTCGCTCAGTCGTGTCCGACTCTTTGTGACCCCATGATCACCAACTCCCGTTGTTCACTCAGACTCACATCCATCAAGTCCGTGATGCCATCCAGCCATCTCATCCTCAGTCATCCCCTTCTCCTCCTGCCCTCAATCCCTCCCAGCATCTGAGTCTTTTTCAGTGAGTCAACTATTCGCATGAGGTGGCCAAAGTACTGGAGTTTCAGCTTTAGCATCATTCCTTCCAAAGAAATCCCAGGGTTGATCTCCTTCAGAATGGACTGGTTGGATCTCCTTGTAGTCCAAGGGACTCTCAAGAGTCTTCTCCAACACCACAGTTCAAAAGCATCAATTCTTCGGCGCTCAGCCCTCTTCACAGTCCAACTCTCACATCCATACATGACCACAGGAAAAACCATAGCCTTGACTAGACGGACCTTAGTCGGCAAAGTAATGTCTCTGCTTTTCAATATGCTATCTAGGTGGGTCATAACTTTTCTTCCAAGGAGTAAGCATCTTTTAATTTCATGGTTGCAGTCACCATCTGCAGTGATTTTGGAGCCCCAAAAAATAAAGTCTGACACTGTTTCCACTGTTTCCCCATCTATTTCCCACGGAGTGATGGGACTGGATGCCATGTTCTTCATTTTCTGAATATTGAGCTTTAAGCCAACTTTTTTGCTTTCCTCTTTCATTTTCATCAAGAGGCTTTTTAGTTCCCCTTCACTTTCTGCCGTAAGAGTGGTGTCATCTGCATATCTGAGATTATTGACATTTCTCCCACAATCTTGATTCCAGCTTGTGTTTCTTCCAGTCCAGCATTTCTCATAATGTACTCTGCATAGAAGTTCAATAAGCAGGGTGACAATATACAGCCTTGACGTACTCCTTTTCCTATTTGGAACCAGTCTGTTGTTCCATGTCCAGTTCTAACTGTTGCTTCCTGACCTGCATACAGATTTCTCAAGAGGCAGGTTAGGTGGTCTGGTATTCCCATCTCTTTCAGAATTTTCCACAGTTTATTGTGATCCACACAGTCCATTAAACTAGCGTAAATATAATAAGACACTCAAAGCACTTAATGGTATAAGAATATCAGATTTAAAACCTTTGATTGCTGCAGTCACTTGAGTTTTTAAGAAAAATAATTTTTTGTTGATCTACTTTTATATCACATTATCTTGGAAACATCAAATCATTTTAGACATTGACTTTCAGAGAAAATCATATTGCTAAGCATTCTTAAAGTTTCCCCATGATTTAAAAGTGATAGCTACTTGATGACGACAATATAAGGATATTCACATTAAGTGCTCAGTTTTAAAAATGAAAACTATCAGAAATATATGTCTTAAAATGACAAAAGCAAACAAGTGGGACCTCATTAAACTTAAAAGCTTTTGCACAGAAAAGGAAACTATAAGCAAGGTAAAAAGACAAGCCTCAGAATGGGAGAAAATAATAGCAAATGAAACTGACAGAGGATTAATTTCCAAAATATACAAGCAGCTCATACAATTCCATATCAGAAAAACAAACAATCCAATCAAAAAGTGGGAAAAAGACCTAAACAGAGCTTTCTCCAAAGAAGACATACAGATGGCTAACAAACACATGAAAAGATGCTCAACGCTGCTCATTATTAGAGAACTGCAAATCAAAACTACAATGAGATATCAGAATGAAGAGAAGTGAAGTGAAGTCTCTCAGTCGTGTTCGACTCTTTGCGACCCCGTGGACTGTAGCCTACCAGGCCCCTCCTTTCATGAGATTCTCCAAGCAAGAGTACTAGAGTGGGTTGCCATTTCCTTCTCCAGGGAATCTTCCCAACCCAGGGATCGAACCTGGCTCTCCTGCATTCCAGGCAGACGCTTTGACCTCTGAGTCACCAGGGAAGCCTGAGATATTAGAATGGCCATCATCAAACAGTCTACAAATGATAAATGCTGGAGATGGTGTGGAGAAAAGAGAATGCTCTTTGCACTGTTGGTAGGAATGTAAACTGATACAGCCATTATGGAAGATGGTATGGATATTCCTTAAAAAATCTAGGAATAAAACCACCATGTGACCCAGCAATCCCACTCCAAGGCATATAACCTGAGAAAACCAAAATTGAAAAAGACCGAAATTGAAAATGTATCCCATTGTTCACTGCAGCACTGTTTACAATAGCTAGAACATGCAAAAAACCTAGATGTCCATAGATGGATGAAGAAATTTTGGTACATATACACAATGGAATATTACTCAGCCATAGAAAGGAACACATTTGAGTCAGTTCTGATGAGGTGGATGAACCTAGAACCTATTATACAGAGTGAAGTTAAGTCAGAAAAAGAAAGATAAATATCTAGATTCTGTATATATTCTAATGCATATATACAGAATCTAGAAAAATGGTACTGAAGAATTTATCTACAGGACAGCAGTGGACAAACAAACATAGAGAACAGACTTATGGACACAGGAGAGGGGAGGAGAGGGTGAGGTGTATGGAATGAGTAACATGGAAACTTACATTACCATATGTAAAATAGACAGTCAATGGGAATTTGCTGTATGGCTCAGGAAACTCAAACAGGGCCTCTGCATCAACCTAGAGTGGTGGGCTGGGGAGGGAGATGGGAGAGAGGTTCAAAAGGGAGGGGATATATGTATAACTATGGCTGATTCATGTTGAGGTTTAACAGAAAAGAGCAAAATTCTGTAAAGCAACTATCTGTCAAAAAAAAAAAAAAAAAAAAAGAGGTCCTGTCACTAAATACTGGTTGGTCTATTTGAGTGGAAAGATGAAGAGAGAGAGGTTATATTTTGTATTTTGCTCTGGACTATAATCATATTTGGTAGACATAAGGCCATAGTAATGCCAATAAACTATTTCAAAATGTCAGTTAAAAATAGAAGAATTATTTAAGGTTTGTTTTGTGTGTGTGTGTGTGTGTGTGTGTGTGTGTAAGTTTTCCACTGCTGGACTGATAAGCTACAACTGGCAGCTCACACTCATTTGGGGAAGATGTGTCTGAAGCTTGTAACTCCTAATTCTGAAGAGCCCATTCTCCTCATGAAAGCTCCAATGTCTAAATCTCCAATTTCCTCATTGTTTTAACTTTTATTTCCTGGTAAGCTCTAAAAGAGAGGGAGTTGAAATACAAATAGTATAACCACGTGGTGAGTGGGCCACCCCTAGCCTGGCATGAAGCAGCCCAAACGAGCTGGCAAGCACAAGCGGCTTTAATATGCTACTAGGTCCCAAAGTACCCCCAGCTTGCAGATATCTCAGACCTGTGCATTATTAACAAGAGCATAATGTGTTTAATAAGCCTGATTTGGCAAAGTAGAAGACTTGCTTTTGCCGTTTGTGTTTGGCGGCACTGGCAGTCAAGGAGGGAACCAGAAGTGGCCCGGGTTTGCCAGAGCCAAACTTTCACAGCCTTGGGCATATCCAGCATGCAGGCTGAACAGGGGTTTGACTGATGCATTTTCTAGTACTAAGTTTCACAACTGCTGTTAACAAATAACAAATCAATAATGGAAGTGAGGAAATTTTAGAGGGCCATGTTCAGGATCTAAAAAAATCAATACACATACATATTCTCTTAAACAGGTCTAAGGGGTTTGAGATATTGATTGATGTGGGAACTATAGCCTTGCTTGAAAATTTCACTAGTTGAATTCAGTCTGGGGTGGTAGAGACTGAAAAAATTTAAAGCCAGTTAAATTTTACAGTGACAATAAAATTTAAACACATTTCAAATTCAAAATTTTCCTATCAAAACAATCCTTTCATTGAAGATTTGATTAAAAGGAACCTAAATCAATTATTTAAAACTTACTGATTATGCCAACTGCAGTGAGGGGTTGCAGTTATAACTATAAAAAGTTATAAAAACTTTTTATCTGAGAAATATAAACTGCAGGTACGAAATTAGGAAATATGCTCCTATTGTTTACCTGAATGAGGGGACAGAGAGGAAAAATTCTCTTGAATCAACTCAAATCCCGTATGAAGGGATTTTTTTTTTAACTTAAAGTTTAACACATAATTATATATAATATTATTCCTAAACATACTGACCAACCCAGGAATCAAAGTGGGGTCTCCTGCATTGCAGATGGATTCTTTACCAACTGAGCTATCACTGTCTCTTATACACATCTAACATACTGACCAACAAATATATTAGTTTTTAACAATAAAGTTGCTTTTATAAATGTCAAATGAAAAATGAAAGAATTCTGCTTCACTAGATAAAAGCAGAAAACTTTATACTAAAACATACTTTTGTTTCTAATTAAAAAACACACACACTGCCTAATAAAACCTAATCCAAATCTAGAGAAATAAATAAAAACACATACACATATATAGGTTTTCAGAAACCTTGTAATAAACACGTCAAGGAAATTATTATTTATATCCATGATAAAAGAGACAACAAAGGCTCAGACTGCTCTATTAATTACTTTAAAAAGTCACATGGCTCTACTGGGTGACTTAAGATCAGAATTGTGTTTTACTGTCAACCTTCCCCCCTCCCATTTATAAAAGAAAACATATACACTTGGGATTTTCTGATTGTAGATAATTTTATTTCATTTTGTAAGAACAGGGGGATAATAGTTCAGGAAATATGAATATACCTTGACAAAGAATTAAATAAAATTTGTTTCTCTTGTTTTTTACAGCAGTCTACCTAAATAATGATACTACATTCTATGTGTATGCTAAGAGACCACAAAATCAGGTAAAGTGCATGATTCATGGGTTTCCTCCTTCTCCTTAATGACTAGGCCACAGTTTATGTGTACCAATAATAATTAAGGTAGCTTTTATGGGCTAGAGGTTAAGGTTAAAATGCAAAGGATCACCAAGAACCTCCTAATTCTGCTTCAAGGGATAATGTTTTGTCATCTATACAGCCAAAAGGGAAAAACCTAACTTATTGTCAATGATCAAATTTCTGGCACACTATACCATTACAGTTGATTTTGCTGCTGAAGGCAATGGTACCCCACTCCAGTACTCTTGCCTGGAAAATCCCATGGACAGAGCAGCCTGTTGGGCTGCAGTCCATGGGGTTGCTAAGAGTCGGACACAACTGAGCGACTTCACTTTCACTTTTCACTTTCATGCAGTGGAGAAGGAAATGGCAACCCACTCCAGTGTTCTTGCCTGGAGAATCCCAGGGACGGGAGAGCCTGGTAGGCTGCCGTCTATGGGGTCGCACAGAGTCAGACAGTTGATGTTAATAGGCCTATTATAGTACCTCTCCTTTGTTGGTCCGTCACTCAACAATCTAACTAGAATATAACTGAGTGTTTTATTATGTATGAGGTATTGTTGGAGGTATCTGAGAAACAAGAAAACTTAAAAAAAAAAAAGACTATTCTTATGGGGCTTACATTCTAGTAGAGTAAGACAAACAACAAATAACAAATATAATAAATTATATAGTATGTTAGAAAGTAGTAGTGATATGAAAAGAAAATCATTGACCTGGAAACTAGGATTATGAAACAGAATTTCTGATAGGTCAGTTGCCTAAGGTTAACTAAGTTAAAGAAATATAGTCTTACATTAATTGTGTGTGTGTGTGTGCGTGCACATGCTCAGGCATGTGCGACTCTTTGTGACTCCATGGACTGTAGCCCTCCAGGCTCTTCTTGTCCATGGGATTTCTCAGGCAAGAATATTGGAATGAATTGCCATTTCCTCCTCCAGCGGATCTTCCTGACTCCAGCATCAAATCTGTATCCCGTCTCTTCTGTGTTTCAGGCAGATTCTTTATTCACTGAGTCATCGGGGAAAGCCCTTACATTAACTTTAATTATATGTTAAAACACTGAACTACATGCTGAAGATCTGAAGATAGATAAGACAGTCTTTGTCTTCAATGGCATCACTCTCTCATAAGACAGACCGATATAGATATAGAGATAACCGTGCTAAAACATGCTGCATCACATACTGCTGTTTAGTCACGGTCGTGTCTGACTCTTTGTGACTCTAGAATCTGCAGTGTGGCAGGCTTCCCTGTCCTTCACTACCTCCCTGAGTTTGCTCAAACTCATGTCCATTGAACCAGTGATACCATCCAAACATCTCATCCTCTATCATCCCCTTTTCCTCTTGACCTCAGTCTTTCCCAGCATCAGGGTCTTTACCAATGAGTCAGTTTTTCACATCAAGAAGGCAATTCTATGTGTGAGAATGTGAAGGGGAATGGTAGAGATGTGAAGAAGACGAAGTGGAAGAAGGCTGGAGTTGCTGGGGAAAGGATTTCATTAGTTTTGCCATTATATTTGAGTGGATATTATTATCTATTATTGTAAGAGTAATGAATGCACTTTCAGCAGTAAAGCTGCTATGAAAATTTATATGGCAAAAGATGGTTAATTCTTTTTAATGTGGTAGGTTTGATTTTAGCAGATACCTAATCCATTAACAAAATGTAACCTACCTAAGGACAAGATTTAATCTAAAATGTTAATATACATTTACATGTACTTTGAAAGTGAAAGTGACAGTAGCTCAGTCCTGTCTGACTCTTTGCGACCCCATGGACTATAGTCCATGGAATTCTCCAGAACAGAATATTGGAGTGGGTAGCTTTTCCCTTCTCCTGGGGGATCTTTGCAACCCCACATTGCAGGTGGGTTCTTTACCAGCTGAGCCACACGGGAAGCCCAAGAATACCGGAATCCCTAGCCTATCCCTTCTCCAGTGCATCTTCCCGACCCAGGAATCAAAGTGGGGTCTCCTGCATTGCAGATGGATTCTTTACCAACTGAGCTATCACATGCTTTATTGTATAGCAAGTATTTATTAACCTGAATGTTAGAAGAGGTAATAGAACTTATTCATATCATTTTTTAGCGAGTTATATTTTCAGATATGTTATATTCCTAATATTCTTGTTTTTGTATTAGACCAGGTTGTATTTTGTACAGTTTCATGTTAAATCTTAGCTTACTTTGATTTTTCACATTTACAGGTAATACAATCTATCTCTGGTGAGTTTGAGACTGGAGGAGAATTTCTTTATCATAGTTGGTACTTATATAATCTTTGACTCAGATAAATATCTAAATTCAGTCTCATACCTTAATTTGAAGCTTTGCTTCTTGTAGGCGACCTTTCCATGATGCCACAAATTTGAGGCTATCCACAGAACAGACCATAGCTCTGTAAAAAAGTGAAATGTCAAATGTCAGAAAGCAATAATTTTCAGGAGCTATAGAATATATTGACTATCACCCTTAATGCAGGCATATGAGGGGGGTTCAATAAATGTTTACCAGCTCAACTGAAATATTGATATTTATAATAAGATCTCAAGGTGCAACCACTTTTATGCATTGGAGAAGGAAATGGCAACCCACTCCAGTGTTTTTGCCTGGAGAATCCCAGGGATGGTGGAGCTTGGTGGGCTGCCGTCTATGGGGTCACACAGAGTCAGACACGACTGAAGTGACTTAGCAGCAGGTGCAACCAATTTGAAGATCCCCTAAAGCACAAAAAAACAACTACATTTTTTCCTAGTGTATTGTTGTAAGTGTCTCTTTCATTACATTCCAACTTAAAAATTATAGACTATATATGACATGATAATCCATATTTGTCCTGAAACGGTTTGATCTTAACCATCAAATACTGTTTCCCACCAAGAAGCCTAGTCAGCACTAAGAGAAATTCATCTACAAGAGATGAAATTATTTTCATTCAGTTCAAAATGGCAGCCACTACTCACATGCGGCTATTGAGAACTTCAAATGTGGCTAGTATATTTTTTCTTTGACCCCTTTTTTATGAGATTGTTTATTTCTTCTGATATTAAGCTGAACAAGCTGTTTATATATATATTTTGGATACTGACCCCTTGGCCATTATTTCCACCATAATTGTCCTGAAACGGTTTGATCTTAACCATCAAATACTGTTTCCCACCAAGAAGCCTAGTCAGCACTAAGAGAAATTCATCTACAAGAGATGAAATTATTTTCATTCAGTTCAAAATGGCAGCCACTACTCACATGCGGCTATTGAGAACTGCAAATGTGGCTAGTATATTTTTTCTTTGACCCCTTTTTTATGAGATTGTTTATTTCTTCTGATATTAAGCTGAACAAGCTGTTTATATATATATTTTGGATACTGACCCCTTGGCCATTATTTCCCCCATTCCATTTTGTTGATGGTTTTCTTTGTTGTACAAAAGCTTTTAAGCTTAACGAGGTCCAATTTGTTTGAGACCCTCTGTGCTTCCTATACTGGGATATCTATTTCCTCTTTCAGGCTTTTGAAGTTTCAGCATAATTTCCTCAAATACATTTCCATTCTTCTCTCTTCTCCTTCTGAAACTAATATAATGTAAAAATGAGGATACAGTGTTCTCAGGGATATTTGTTTCTTGAATTGCTTTTTTGTTTTCCTTTCTGGTGTTCTGACTGAATGATTTCCATTATTCTATTTTCCAGATTGCTTATTTGTTCCTCTGTATCAGTCAGTCTGCTATTCATGCCTTTTAATGTGTGTTGGTTTTTTTAATTTCAGCTATTGAATTATTTTTGACTGGGTCTTTATATCTTCTGGTTCCTAGTGAAGAAGCTCATCTTTTAGATCAATTCCTTTTCCTAATTAACATTTTCACTTCCAATATTTCTAATAATTTATTGTTTATTTCTCTTTATCTTTTTTTCAGGGGTTTTCTCTTACTTTTTTTCAGTTAGGAGTAGCTCCTCTGGCTTTTTCATTTTACTAACTGTTCTCTGCCTCTATGAATTTAGGTGAAACAGTTACTTATTACATCTTATAGGGGTATTCTTATGTGGGAATATCTTGATGTTGACCCCATGTGCTAATGCATTTGATGGGAGAGCTAGATCTGATGTGGGTGCCAGTCATGTCTTTCCTCAGAGTGTGCTGGCAGCTATCACTGTGGTAAGGCTTGAATCTGAGACACAGTTCACCCAGAGTGTGAGGCAAAACTTCCTCTCTGGTCAGTGGCCATCCCCACCCTATTAAGGGAAGGGTCTGATCCTCTGTGGCTGGAGTGGAAGATCTGTGCATCAGGCATGAGTTGGCTCCATTTTCCATTAAGCGTATGTCTTCCCCTCTCCCCACACCAGGAATTTTGTCCCCGGAGGGGAGTGCGGAAGCAAGTGAGGTTCCTGTGCATAAAGCTGCCCAGTGTGCTGACTGTCAAGGCATCCGTGGTTCTGCTCAGATACAGCACACGGTCAAGTCTTTCCCTGCTCACATCTGCCCAGGTCCAGCACTGTGCTGAGGCATGGACTGAGTGAGGCCAGAGTGTTTGCTTAGCTTGGGCTGTGGTGTGTGATGGGGTGGTTGCAGCAGACCATGCATCTGCTACAGCAGCCCTCTCTTTTCCCATGGTGGGGGCAAGGCCTCTGTGTCTCTCACAGCTGATCACTGCCGGGGCCAGCATGAGGAATCTCGCCCATGACAAGGCCATGAGGAAGGAAGCCTGACAAAACGCAAGGATGTGATCAAGCTTCAGGGGTTCCCCTTGGAATTTCCTGAGCATCCAACCCCAAGACCAGAGTCTGCCTGTTTTACTGTGTTATGCTTTCTACCTACTCTTCTGTCATTAACAGGGGGCTCCCCCCCACCTGTTTCTGGAAAAACATTAATTTAGAGCTTTTAGATAATAAATCTCCTGGCCATAATATGAGTGTTTCAATCCAAAAACCCCTCTGATGGCTTTCTAGCCTGCCTGCAGGACTTGTACAGCTGCACATGTGATTGTCTGAGGCCTCCTGACCATGAGAGGCAGAGGAAGCTTAAAACATCCTAGGAATGTAGGGGCTTCCAAGGAGTCAAAATCATTAGAATAGGACTGATGAAAGGTTTCATTTGTTGAGCCAATACCTGCTGCCAAATTTTCGTATCTTTTATTTGTTGATATCGTTGGTATATAGAAAAAACAAGTAGCAACATTAGATCTTTGACTTAAGTACCTTCTTTGTTATAAGGCACTGCACCTTTGTTCTATAGATTTGTAACTTTAGTGCTTTAAGGAGATGCAGATTAAAGAAAAACACTTCAGGGGAAACAAGATTAACATTCATTAAGAAAGAGAGCCAAAAATGTATTAGCAAGCCTCCTGGTCAGAAGACAATGTAAATCACCTGAAATCTTTTGTATACAAAAAGATACACAGAAGGGTCAGGACTGCTGCCCCTGCATAACTCTGCATATTCCCTTGTGTACAACTTGGGGTATATAAGCTGATTTTGAAAAATAGTTTTTGGAGTCTTGCACTGATACTGGGCTTCCCCATGTCGTTCTTTTCTCCCCCTTTTCACCTGAATTCCCTTGGAACGTGGAGGTTCACCATGTCTACTTACTTGTCCTGGCTTCTAAGATCCATAAGAAAGAGAGCCCAAGCCGGGGCACTCTCCCATATTCAACAGGCACCAGTGGCCCAACGTAGATGGTGCAAGTTCCTTGTCTGGAAGTTTATTGGCTTTCCAGGTATACCAAGTTATTCAGTCTCTTTTCTCCACTTAATTTTCCTAATACACTAATTCGTCCTAATCTAATCTTATAATAATAAATAAATAAGTTTTCCCTCGTATCCATCTCTCCTTCGAATCACCCTGGATCCACTGGGGCTGGACCCTGGCAGATCACATCTTCAGCACCCTCTATGTTCCACAGGGCAGGCAGGGCCTGTGTGGTTTTTCTTCACTCTGTGGGGAGGGAAGGTAAGCTGTAGGATAGAGTAGCCACTCTCAATCTGGGATGCTTCTGGGCACCACTTGAGTAGGTGCCAACAATGGCCACCACAGACCCCCAGGGTCCAGCTCAGGACCGAGTCCCCTCTGCCTCCTGAGGCACAGTCTTTCCCCAGGTCCTGGTCACCTCAGATCCTGGGCCACACTGTGGCATGGAGCTCATGGGCCAAGAGATTTGCTTGCCTCGGGCCAGGGCGTACAATGAAGCAGTCACGGGAAGCCCGGCAGCTGCTCGAGCAGACCTCTGTCCACCCTGCCTCAGGGCTAACCAGTGTGCACACACTTGTCTTGCATGGAGTCCTGCCTTCCTCATGCTTTCTGTCTGTCCCAACAGTCCTCCAACCAGCAAAGGGGGTTTGTCTCCTCCATGCAGGACCCCAGGAATGGGATGCCCAGTCTGTAGTTTGATGTAGTATGAGGCTCTACCCATAAAATCCCCTTTTCCCTGAGTCTCCTTCTCAGGGTCACAGGTCCTGACTTGACTGCTTTTCTTTCCTTCCTACACAATTATACGTGTTTTTTTATTTACAGCCTTCATTATAAAGGAGTTCTTCTACCCGTTTCCCGTGAGTTTTCAGTGAGAATTGTTCCACACATAGATGTATTTTTCAAGTGGTCATGGGGGGATGTGAGGTCCACATCCTCCTACTCCACCATCTTGGTCTCCTTGATGCTGCTGGTGAGTCACTTCAATGTGTCAGACTCTGTGTGACCCCATAGATGGCAGCCTTAATTCTATTTAATTTTAATTCATTAGAATTTAAATAGCTCTATTTGACTTCTACCTATGATTCTGAAACACAATAAGTCTAGAAAGATAAATGACCAAAATGTTAAAAATTAGAGTTTGTTTATTTGAATTCTAATTTAAAAATCACATCATATTTCAAAAGCAATGCTCTCTAAAAGTTAACTGCTATTAACAGTAAAGTACTAAGAAATAACACAACTATTTGGATTCAACAATAAATTTATTTCTTGACAAGCAAATGTGATCAGAAATGAACAAAGTGTACAATTAACCTCTCAGATAAATAAGTACTTCACTCTATTTACCTTGCAGTTTCCTGGCGAAGAGCGTTGAGAAACGTGTCTGGATGGAAGAGTTCTGATAGGTCAAGTGTGTCAGAGAGAAGAGTCTGTTTTTCAGCTCTCTCTACCCAGTTCTAGAAGGAAGGAAATACACAAATACACATTTAAAAACTTTGCAGATTTGAAAGATAACGATCTATTAAAGAATAACTATGCAGAAACCATTTTCAATGAGGAAGTTGTGCAATTTCCAAATGCTCTGAAATGCTGTGTAGGGAAAAAACTTCCACTGTATATTATGAAATCTACTGTAGCTTTGTGGCATAATATCCATCTATCACACAAAAAAACTTCTTTGTACAACCTTTTGTCAGTACTTAGTGTTAGTTGCTCAGTTGCGTCCAACTCTTTGCGACCCTGTGGACTGTAGCCTGCCAGGCTTCTCTGTCCATGGAATTCACCAGGCAAGAATCCTGGAGTGAGTTGCCATTCCCTTCTCCAGGGGATCTTTTTATTAGTAGAAATCTGCTCAGAATAAAAAGTGCAAAATATGACATTTAATCTTACATATGGCATTTAAGTCTGGACTAGTACTTCTGATGACTCACCTTTCAAAGTGTGCTCTGGAGATACTTAGTATCTAGGTCTAAAACTAGAGTTCCCAAGGTTGCTACTTCTTGGCAAGGCAAACAAGATCAGGATTTGTGTTCCAGATTTAATTGTAAATTTGCCATTTTACTAAATCAAGTATTATAGTAGAGAGTAATGTCCAAGAAAAAAATAATTTTTTGTTAAAACAAGTTTTTTTTAATAGTCTTCGCTACTTATCTGCCACTTTGTAAATCAATTTAAACTCCATTTGGAGAAAGAAACATCATCATAAAGTATGTTTGATAAGTATAATGAAAGACTGATATTTGGAACCAATAAAAACAACAGTCATGTCCAAATTTATTATATGCTTTCCATGTGTTGGCCAATTTTATGCTTACCACAGTCCTGAAATCGGTTAATATCCCCATTTTACAATCAGAAAATGGAGGCATGGTGAGGTTAAGGGTCTTGCCAAAAGTCACATAGTGTTGGAGTCAGATAATAAACTCGGATGATTTGCTTCTCTGTAATATTTCCTGGCGGTACTATTGTGCCTTAAGAGATAGATAGCTTTACTGATAATTTCTTAATCAGTTTGCTATTTCAGCTGGTACACAGAGATGGTACCAGAGCAACTTTCAGAACTCTCATTTACTCAGTAATTAATTTTGCATGATTTATAAAGTCTAGGAAAAATAATTTAATGTATAGGGACTCCTCCACTGGGACCACTCTAGTATTCTTGCCTGGGAAATTACATGGACAGAGGAGCCTGGTAGGCTACAGTTTATGAGGTTGCAAAGAGTTGGACATGACTTCGCAACTACAAGATTATTGTGTAGACAGGCTGTGCTTCATGTCCTATAACACTCTGTTATCCATCCAAGCATTTATATCTGTCAGCAGGTCTAGAATAGGAGAAATTAAAATCTCCAAAGCTAGTGTGCTTGCATTAATTAATATCTTCATGCATTTAACTACTATTCCTACCTTACAACGAGTAGCAAAAATGTTCCTATGTCCATCCTACCAACTGATAATATGTTGATTTTATCATTAGAAAAGATTGTATTTTTCTTTTTAAAATTTTATTGGAGTATAGTTAATTTATAACATTGGATTAGTTTTAGGTGTACAGCAAGGTGAATCCTTACACATATACTATGTATATCCACTCAATAAACTAAAGCAAAGGTATATTTGATAAGATAAAGTTTAAATAAAAAAGATTCTTTTAATGTATAATATCTTTGAACAGGAAACTACACAAAATAAAGAGCCAATGCTGGAATGAGTAGCCATTCCTTTCTCCAGGGCATCTTCCCAACCCAGGGACTGAATTCAGGTCTTCCGCATTGTAGGCAGATTCTTTATCAGCTGGGCCATTGGGAAAATCCTTTAAATTTTTAATAACTACGTTAAGTCTGCTCATGCATGTTTACAGAAGCTTTTATTCATAACCGCCAAAACTTGGAAGCAACAAAAATATATCCTTTAGTAGGTGAATGGACTAATCAACTCTGGTATATTGTGACAATCGAATATTATTCAATACGAAAAATAGATGAACTATCAAGCCATGAAAAGACATGGAGAAAACTTAAACGCATACACCTAAGTGAAAGAAATAATTCTGAAAAAAGCTTTACATACTATATGATTCCAACTATATAACATTTTGGAAAAGGCCAAATCGTGGAGACAGTAAAAAGATCAGTGGTTAGCAGGGATGAGGGAGCAGAGAGAGATAATAAATAGGAAGAACAGATCATTTTTAGGGCAGTGAAAACACTCTATATGTTACTAAAATAATGGATATATGCCACTGTATGTTTGCCCAATCCACAGAATGCTAACCATAGATTGAACCCTAAGATAAACTATGGGCATAGGTGATTAGATGCATCAACAAAGACTCACCTTTGGTAAAAATGTACAGTTCTTCAGAATTGATAATGAGGGAGTCTATGTACATGTTTGTGCAGGGAATATATGGGAAATCACTGTACCTTCATCTCAGTTTTGTTGTAAGCTTAAGATTGGTCTAAGAAACAGTCATTTTTTAAAAATGACATTTATATTCATTTAAAAGAACAGAAATAAAGACAATTAAACAGCATAATCTTTAATGATAAAATAATGGATATATGCCACTGTATGTTTGCCCAATCCACAGAATGCTAACCATAGATTGAACCCTAAGATAAACTATGGGCATAGGTGATTAGATGCATCAACAAAGACTCACCCTTGGTAAAAATGTACAGTTCTTCAGAATTGATAATGAGGGAGTCTATGTACATGTTTGTGCAGGGAATATATGGGAAATCACTGTACCTTCATCTCAGTTTTGTTGTAAGCTTAAGATTGGTCTAAGAAACAGTCATTTTTTAAAAATGACATTTATATTCATTTAAAAGAACAGAAATAAAGACAATTAAACAGCATAATCTTTAATGAGCTTTGGACTGAGCTTTCAACAAAGTTACAGACATTACTGGCAGTTATTTTTCAGTAAATGTTTCTCCTTTATTCCACTCCAGATTACAGGCCATGCTCTTTTTAAAGGACTACACTTGATACTAAACATAAGACCTGTGCCTCTCCTATGATTATGAGACTACATATCTATAATTCTTCAAATGCTACGTAATAGAGGGAATTATGGATGTAAGCAAACAAATAACAGAACTGAACAACTTAGTGGGGTTGGACAATTTCTTAAATACTATAAGCACACACCAAGAGTCATAGACAGAAAAACTAAGCTAGGATGAACCACAGAGATCATCGACATTTCCTTACTATAATATACAGAAAATGATTTTTCCCAGGTGATACAAGACAATTTAAAAATACTGTAAGATTTCATTTTAAAAAGGCTAATGATGAAGCAGAATGCATAAACAGACAGGGCATTCCTTCACTCATTCAGAAACACTTGCTGAAGGCAAGGAGCTTATCATCTAGTTAGGAGAGACCAAACATGCATAAATCACTGTGCTAAAAGAGGTAAGGGGAAAAATCATACTAGATATGAATAATGTATCATGAATGATCTGCTCCTGTATGGACCAAAATATATAGAATTTTGAAGGAAAAGACTGTTCTGCTAAGAATTTAACATCTAGTTAACTTACTGTTCATTTGTAAATATAGATGAGTAACATTCTTTATGCCAGAGTTCAGAAAATAAATAAACCATACCTCTGTATCTTTTTTCTTGTAAATACTACTCAAAAATGTTTTTCAACTGTTTTATATACTCAAACCTAAGATTTTTAAAGATGTAGGAGTAAGTTAAATCATTTAAATATAGAAATACATCTAAATGGTGGTTATCACAGACCACTGGGGAATGGAAAAGTTCAATAAATGGTG
>SJYC01054686.1:0-11173 GCA_006408675.1 Madoqua kirkii | reverse complement strand
TTTTATGCTTCTTCATCTTTTCTCAAAATTACTTAGTATAAATTACAGATTTAAGGATTTGAGAACAAATTAAAATCTAATATATCAAGATTGAAATTAAGTACATCTAGTCATTAACTGGAGTAAACAACACATTAAAAGTGATTAGCAGGTTGACAACTCTGTACATAAGAAGTTTCTCAGTTTATTGGACAAAAAGCTAGTAATAAAGTGCAGCTCATCAACAGGTAGATTATCAGGAATTATACTGGAACTAAAACTTCAGAATTAGTATTAAAGACAAATAACATAGTTCTTCCTGGGAAAGACTCACCATATCAACTTTAGAAAATAGTGGGTGTACTACCAGATATTTGCCATTCTTTAGTCTAAATTTTTCCTAAATGCAAACCTAGGTTTCAATCAACATTGATCAAATCTTGTACATTAGTACTAGTAATATTAATAGTATACTAGTAATATAAATAATTAGTACTAGTAATATAAGGATAGGAAAAAGATAAATTAAGTAAGCTCCCCAAGTTTCAATTCCAAGTCATTACTTTTATGCCCATCATGCCAGTGATGCCACAACACGATGGCATCCTTTGTCATTCCCTTCTCCTCTGTCATCCCCTTCTCCTCCTGCCCTCAGTCTTTCCAGCATCAGGGTCTTTTCAAATGAGTTGGTTCTTTGCATCAAGTGGCCAAAGTATTGGAATTTCAGCTTCAGCATCAGTCCTTCAAAGGAATACTCAGGAATGATCTCCTTCAGAATGGACTGGATGGATATCCTTGCAGTCCAAGGGACTCTCAAGAGTCTTTTCCAACACCATACTTCAAAAGCACCAATTCTGTGCTCAGCTTTCTTTATAGTCCAACTCTCTCATCCATACATAACTACTGGAAAAACCACAGCTTTGACTAGACAGACCTTTGTTGGCAAATGCCTCTGCTTTTTAATATGCTATGTGGTCATAGCTTTTCTTCCAAGGAGTAAGTGTCTTTTAATTTCATGGCTGCACTCACCATCTGCAGTGATTATGGAGCCCAAGAAAATAAAGTCTCTCACTGTTTCCACTGTTTCCTGATCAAGTTGCAGTGAAGTGATGGGACCAGATGCCATGATCTTAGTTTCCTGAATGTTGAGTTTTAAGCCAACTGTTTCATTCTCCTCTTTCACTTTCATGAAGAAGCTCTTTAGCTCTTCCTTGCTTTTTGCTGTAAAGGTCATGTCATCTGGGTTTGTAAGGTTATTGATAATTCTCCCAGCAATCTTGATTCCAATTTGTGCTTCATCCAGCCCAACGTTTCTCCTGCTGTACTCTGCATGTAAGTTAAATAAGCAGAATGAAAGCCTTGATGCACCCCTTTCCCAATTTGGAACCAGTCTGTGGTTCCATGTCCAGTTCTAACTTGCTTCTTGACCTGCATACAGATTTCTCGAGGCAGGTCTGGTGGTCTGGTATCCCCATCTCTCTAAGAATTTTCCACAGTTTGGTGTCAAAGGCTTTGGCATAGTCAATAAAGCAAAAGTAGATCTTCTTCTAGAACTCCTGCTTTTTCTATGATCCAGTGGATATTGGTAAATTGATCTCTGGTTCCTCTGCCTTTTCTAAATCCAGCTTGAACATCTGGAAGTTCATGGTTTACATATTGCTGAAGCCTGGCTTGGAGAATTTGGAGCATTACTTTACTACTGTGTGAGATGAGTGCTATTGTACCATAGTTTGAACATTCTTTGGCATTGCCTTTCTTTGGGATTGGAATGAAAACTGACCTTTTCCATTCCTGTGGCCATTGCTGAGTTTTCCAGATTTGTTGGCATATTGAGTGTAGCACTTTAACAGCATCATCTTTTAGAATTTGAAATAGCTTAACTAGAATTCCATCACCTCCTCTAGCTTTGTTTGTAGTGATGCTTCCTAAGGCCCACTTGACTTCATATTCCAGAATGTCTGGCTCTAGGTGAATGATCACACCATCGTGGTTATCTTGGTTATGACGATCTTTTTTGGATAGTTCTTCTGTGTATTCTTGTCATCTCTTCTTAATATCTTCTGCTTCTGTTAGGTCCATTTCTGTCCTTTATTGTGCCCATCTCTTTGCATGAAATGTTTCCTTGGTATCTCTAATTTTCTTGAAGAGACCTCTTGTCTTTCCCAGTATATTGTTTTCCTCTATTTCTTTGCATTGATTGCTGAAGGCTTTCTTATCTCTCCTTGCTATTCTTTGGAAATCTGCGTTCAAATGGCTATATCTTTCCTTTTCTCTGTTGCTTTTCATTTCTCTTCTTTTCACAGCTATTTGTAAGGCCTCCTCAGACAGCCATTTTGCTTTTTGGCATTTCTTTTTCTTCAGGATGGTCTTGATCCCTGTTTCTTGTACAGTGTCATGAACCTCCACTGAAAGTTCATCAGGCATTCTGTCTATCAGATATAGTCTCTTAAATCTATTTCTCACTTCTACTATATCATTGTAACGGATTTGATTTACACTGGACTGGGAAACAGGCTCTTGGAGGGCACAGTCAACCATTTTGCCTTTTTGCATTTCTTTTTTTGGGGATTGGTCTTGATCACTGCCTCCTGTACAATGTCACAAACCTCCATCCATAGTTCTACTCCCATATTTTATTTAAAAGTAGATATTTTTTAAAAAGTAGACATTTAACTTCCAAGTATTTTAAGTTTCTTAAAATCTTTTTGCTACTAATTTCTAACAATTATAAATACTTATGATTATTTGAGACAAGTTTGATCTATCTACCTTAGTATAATTCTGTGTGCACTTAAAAAATGTGTACTATGCTGTTGTAGAATGTAATCAAGTGATTTTATAATTAAGCTATTTAATAAAGCTGTTCAAGTTTTCTATATTGCTACTGCTTTTCTGTCTAGTATTCTGTCAACTGTTGAGAGAGAGACATCATATATTTTTCAACTCTGCTTTTAGATGTATAACAGTTCAGTTTTGCTATATTCTTCTGATGACTTGATAACTTTATCATTATAAAATAACCTTCATTATTTCTTGTTATATTCTATGCTTTGAAACTTGCTTTCCCTGATATTAATATAGCTACACAATCATGGCATCTCTTTTTCTATTATTTTGCTTTCAACCTATCTCTGTCTTACTTAAAGTGCAATGCCTGGATGCATAATGGTACCTTAGCTAGATTTTGTTGTATGCAATTTGACAAATTTTGCCAAAACTTTTCATTGGTAACTTTGAATATTATTTAATGATTTATTTTAAAATTATTTAGGGAATAAATGAGCTTATAAACAGCTACATATTGTAAATAAAAGAAAAGTTTAGGGTTTAGGCTGAGCAAAAGAATTCAGTGAGTAAAATGATGGCTTTGATAATAGTAGTCACATTAGTAACATAATAACAAACGTAATATTTATCACACGTATCTCACTCACACAAGTTAATGCCTTTTAAACAGCATACAAGGTCTTCATTGTCTGTCCCTACCCCAAGTCCAATGTCTTTCTGCCAACCATATCATTCTAAATTTTACTTCTCTGATCACCTTTTCCTTGTTTACCAGCCTTCAGTCACACTGGCTTCGCTTTCTCAAAATAATCTTTTGCCTCAGGGTACTTGCTGTTTCCTCTTCCTGAAACTCTCTTCTAGCTGGTATCTTATCTGTAGGGCAATTCCCTCAACTTCTTCAGGACCTTGTCAAATACCACCATACCAAAGATTTCTTCCATAATTCTACCATTTTAACATAAATAATTTTTATATACATTTTACATTTATATATAGTGCTCTATATGCTATTAATAGACATTAATGCGATAGCAAATGACTTGCAGAATCTCAGTCACCTGGCCAGAGACTGGGCCTGAACCTTTGGAGTGGGAGCACTCAGCCCAGGACCCTAGGCGGTCGGAGAACTCCTGAGCCCAGGGAGAACTAGTGAGAACTCCCAGGAAGGGCTCCATCCGTATACAAGACCAGCATCACTGGACTGCAGTAACACCCAGCACAGAATGCCTCACTCAAACAACAAGCAAGATGAAAACACAAACCCAATTATCAGCAGACAGGATTTCCACAGACACTCTAAACATACCACCTCACACAACCTTGTTCATCAGAGGAGGGGGGCGGGGGGAGCAACTCACCTCCTCCTACCAGAATGCAGGCACAAGTCACACCCAACATGAAGCCTACAAAAATGACTAGACCAACTTTACCCACAGAGGGCAGAAAACCAAAGGAAGAAGGTATATGGCCCTAATGCCTGCAAAGAGAAGACCTCAAACCAGTAAGTCAGAAAAAAAATGAAAAGAGAAACAGTGCACAGATGAAGGAACAAGGGAGAAACTCTCAACCCAAATAAACGAAGAGGAAATGGGCAAGTTATCTGAAAAAGAATTCAGAGTAATGATAGTAAAGGTGATCCAAAATCTTGAAAACAGAATGGAGAAAATGCAAGAATCAAGTAACACGTTTAACAAGGACCTAGAAGAATTAAAGAATAAACAAACAGAGGTGAATAACATAATTACTGAAATTAAAAACACTCTAGAAGGAATCAATAGTAGAATAACTGAGGCAGAGGAATGGATACATGAGCTGCAAGACAAAATAGTGGAAATAACTGGTGAAGAGCAGAATAAAAGTAAAACAATGAAAAGAATTGAGGAAAGTCCTAGAGACCTCTGGGACAATATTAAATGTACCAATGTGTGAATTACAGGGGTCTCAGAAGAAGAGAAAAAGAGAGAAAATTTTTGAAGAAATTATAGATGAAAACTTCCCCAATATGGAAAATGAAATAGTCAATCAAGTCCAAGAAGCACAGAGTCCCACACAGAAGAACCCCAAAGAGAAACATGCTGAGATACACATTAATCAAACTAATTAAGGTTAAACACAAAGGAAGAATATTAAAAGCAGCAAGGAAGAAGCAACAAGTTAACATAAGGGAAATTCCATACAATTAACAACTGAAATCTTTCAGCAGGAACTCTACAGATCAGAAGGGAATGGCAGGATATAAATTTAAAGTACTGACAGGGAAAAATCTACAATGAAGATTACTCTACTTGGTAAGGATCTCATTCAAAACTGATGAAGAAATCAAAAGCTTTACAGACAAGTAAAAGTTAAGACAATTTAGTACCACTAAATCAGCTTTCAAGAAATGTCAAAGGAACTTCTATAGGCAGGAACAAAAGAGAAGGAAACTATTTTCAAAAACAAACCCCAAACAATTAAAAAAATATCAATAGGAACATTTATATATATATCAATAATTACTTTAAATACAATGTATAAAATGCTCCAACCAAAAGACAGACTGGATGAATGGATATAAAAATAATAACCATATATATTTCTGGCACACAAAAATACACATCTAGATGTGTATAAGAGACAGCAATGAAGATTACTCTACTTGGTAAGGATCTCATTCAAAACTGATGAAGAAATCAAAAGCTTTACAGACAAGTAAAAGTTAAGACAATTTAGTACCACTAAATCAGCTTTCAAGAAATGTCAAAGGAACTTCTATAGGCAGGAACAAAAGAGAAGGAAACTATTTTCAAAAACAAACCCCAAACAATTAAAAAAATATCAATAGGAACATTTATATATATATCAATAATTACTTTAAATACAATGTATAAAATGCTCCAACCAAAAGACAGACTGGATGAATGGATATAAAAATAATAACCATATATATTTCTGGCACACAAAAAAATATTGATCAATGGAACAAGATACAAGGCCCAAAGACAAACCCAAGCACCTATAGCCAACTTATCTTTGACAAAGGAAGCAAGTATATACAATGGAGAAAAGACAGTCTCTTCAATAAGTGGTCCTGCGAGAACTGCATAGCTATGTGTAAAACAACGAAGGTAGAACACTTCTTAACACCACACACAAAGATAAATTTAAACCATTTGAGCTAAACATAAGACCAGAAATTATAAAACTTTTCGAGGAAAATATAGGCAGAACTCTATCTGACATAAATTACAAGATCCTCTATGACCCATCTCCTAGAATAATGGAAATTTTTAAAAAAAGGAATTTAATGAAAAGTTTTGCACAACAAAGGAAACTATAAGCAAGGTGAAATGACAACCCTCAGAATGGGAGAAAATAATAGCAAAAAAAAACAACAACTCACAAAGGATGAATCTTGGTGGGGATGTAACCTGATACAGCCACTATGGAAGACAGTATGGAGATTCCTTATAAAACTAGGAACAAAACTACCATACGACCCAGTAATCCCATTACTAGGTGTATACCCTGAGGAAACCGAAATTTAAAAAGACACATGTACCTCAATGTTCACTGAAGCACTATTTACACTAGCTAGGACATGGAAGCAACCTAGATGTCTGTCAACATATAAAGGATAAAGAAGTATCAAGAAAAAAGAGTGTATAATCAATAAAATCAAAACCAAAAATGGAAAAGTTACACCTGACACCACAGAAATACAAAGGATCATAAGAGGTTACTAGAAACAATTTTATGCCAATAAAATGAACAACCTAGAAGAAATGCAAAATTCCTGTACTCTGAATCTCCCAAGACTGAACCAGGAAAAACAGAAAATATAAGCAGACAAACTTCCAGTAAATGAAATGGAATCAGTAAAAAAAAAAAAAATCTACAAAAACAAAACTCCAGAACCAGAAGGCTTCACAGGTGAATTTTACCAACCATGTCAAGAAGAGTTAACACCTATCTTTCTCAAACTATTCCAAAAAACTGTAGAGGAAGGAACACTTAGGACATCATAAGGCCAGCATCACCCTGATACAAAAAATCAGACAAAGATACCACATAGAAAAAGAAAATTACAGGTCAATATCACTAATGAAATCTGAGGAAACCAAATCAAACAATACATTAAAAGGGTCATACAGTATGATCAAATGGGATTTATCCCAGGATGCAAGGGTTTTTCAACATCTGCAAATAAATCAATGTGGTACACCACATTAACAAATTACAATAAAAAAACATATGACAATATCAGTAAGCCAAGAAAAAAATCTTGTGACAAAATTCAGCATGATAAAAACTCTCAACAAAGTGGGCAAAGAGAGAATAGCAATATTAGCCTACTGCAGGAAACAAGAAAAAGAAGAACAAGAATAAGCCCACAGCTAACATCATAGTCAATAGTGAAGATTTGAAAGCATTTTCTCTAAGATCTGGGGCAAGACAACAATGCCCATTCTCTTTTATTCAGTACAGTATTGGAAGTGATACACACAGCAATCAGACAAGAAAGAGAAATAAAAGGAATCCAATTTGGAAAAAAAGGGAAACTGTCACTGTTTGCAGATGTCATATTATATATAGAATATGTTAATAACATCCAATAACAATACCAAAACATTGCTAGAAGTTATCAATGAATTCAATAAAGTTGCAGGATACAAAATTAATATGCAGGATTCTATTGTGTTTCTATGCACTTATATAAAGTATCAGAGAGAGAAATTAAGAAAACAATCCCACTTAAAATTACATAAAAAAGAATAAAATGACTAGGAATAAATCTAACTAAGGAGGTAGAAGACGTGTACTTGAAAAATTAAGACACTGATGAATGAAACTAAAGACAACAGAAACAAATGGAAACAAATACTGTTCTCATGGACTGGAAGAGTTAATATTATTAAAATGACGACAGACCCAAGGCAATCTTCATATTCAATACAATCCTTATCAAAATGCCCATGGCATTTTTTTTTACAGAACTAGAACAAAAAATGCTAGAATTTGTATGGCAACATAAAAAATCCTGAGTACTCAAATCAGTCTTGAGAAATAAAAATAAAGCTGGAATGATACTCCCTAATTTAAAACTACACTACAAAGCTACAGTAATCAAAACAGCATGGTACTAGCAGAAAACAGACACATAATTCAAATGGAGCAAAATAGAAAACCCAGAAATAGAACAGAATAGAAAAATCCAAAAACTTACACTTACATGAACAATTAATATATGCCAAAATAAACAATTGAGAAAAGACAGTTTCTTCAGTAAACAGACAGCTACATTCAAAAGAATCAAACCAGACTACTTTCTCATACCATATACAAATATAAACTCAAAACGGATTAATAACTTAAATACAAAGCCTGAAATCACAAAACATATAATAATACATAGGCAGTATGCTCACTGATATTAGTTTTAGCAGTATTTTTGGGGTCTGTCTCCTCAAGGGTGGGGAAACAAAACTAAATAAATGATGCTGTATCAAGCTAAAAAGCTTCTGCACAGTGAAGTAAAGTATCAGCAAAACCAAAAGGCAGCCTACAGAAAGGAAAGAAAATATTTGCAAATGATACATCTGATAAGGGATTAATGTCCAAAACATACAAAGAACTCATACAACCCAACCCAGAAAAATTGTTTTAGAGAACCTGAATAGACATTTTCCCACACAAGATACAGAGATGGCAAGTGGACATATGAAAAAATGCTCAACATTTCTAATCAGGGAAATGACAATTAAAAAAAACTACAGTAAGAGACTATTGCACACCTGTCAGAAGAGCGTCTTTAAAGAGATAATGACTGGTGATGAGGATTGGAAAAAAATGGGAATACTCATGCACTGAGGGTGGGATTATAAGTTGATGCAGCCATTATAGAAACATATAGAAACAGTCTGAAGATTCCTCAGAAAAGTACAAATAGAACTTCCATGTGAAAAAGTGAAAATGTTAGTTGGTCAGTCATGTCTGACATGGCCTGTGACCCGCCTGAATCCTCTGTCCATGGAATTCTCCAGGCAAGAATACTGGACTGAGTAGCCATGCCCTTCTCTGGGGGATCATCTCAACTCAGGAATCAAATTGCAGGCAGATTCTTTACCATCTGAGCCACCAAGTAACACCAGAACTGCCATATGATCCAGCAATTTCACTTCTGGGTATTTATTCAAAGGGAACAAAAATGCTAATTCACAGAGATATTTGTACTCTCATGTTCACTACAGGAATATTTACAATATGGAAGCAACCTAAGTCCATCAAGAGATGAATGGGAAAAGAAGATGTGGTATTTCATAAAAAATGAAATTTTGCTGTTTGCAACATGGATGGATTTAGAAGGTATTCTGCAAATTAAACTGTCAGATTAAGAAATATAAATACCACATTTTCTCACATGTAGAATTTAAAAGGTAAAACAAATCCAAACAAAACAGAGCCATAGATACAGAGAACAAGCAGGTGGTTGTCAGAAGGGCAGGCATGAGGTAGTGTATAAAACAAGTGAATGGAATTAAGTGGAACCACCCGCCAGTTATACAATAAGTAAGTGACTTGTCTATAATATACACCATATGGAATATATGGTCAGTAATACTGTAACCATTTTGGATGGGGATAGAGGATTACCAGACTTAGCATGGTAGTTTCGTTATGTATACAAACATATAATACATGAAAATAACATTATATTGTATGCCATCTATATTTCAACTAAAAAAAATAAAGAACTTAGCTGCAATAAAATTTTTAGAAAAATCATATCTGGCCATGTAGTTTGGTAATGGATAAAGATTCAGGGACAAACTACTTTCAAACATGCATTTGGTAAGAGCATAATGGGGCTTCCCTGGTGGCATCATAAAAATCCTGCCTGCCAGTGCAGTAGATGCAGGTTCGATCCCTGGGTCTGGTAGATTTCCTGCAGAAGGAAAACGCAACTCCCTCCAGTATTCTTGCCTGGGAAATACCATGTACAGAGGAGCCTTGAGAGCTACAGTTCACGGGGTCACAAAAGAGTTAGACACAGTTAGTGAATAAACAGCAGCAGCAAAAAGAATTGCATGATAGGTATCTAAAGGCTTACTTCTAACTCTATAAAGTTAGCCAGTCTAATTTTGAAAATGTGAGTTGTTTTCTAACTGGATTCTGCTAATGATCCCTCACACATATATGTGACTTAAAAAAAAATTCAAGGTGCATAAACATGTACATGAAACTAATCTCTATAGTCATCTTGAATGAAATGAATACTGCTAGCTTTTCAAACTTTACTGAGTTAATAGACATGGTCCATCAGAGAGCAGACAGAATGAAAGACACAATCACAGAAAACTAACCAAACTGATCACATGGGTCACAGCCTGGTCTAACTCAATGAACTATGAGCCATGACATGTAGCACCACCCAAAATGGATGGGACATGGAGTAAAGTTCTGACAAAACATGGTCTACTGGAGAAGGGACCACTTCAGTATTCTTGCCTTGAGAACCCCATGAACAGTATAAAAAGGTAAAAAGATATGACACTGAAAGATGAACTCCACAGATCAGTAGGTGCCCAACATGCTACTGGAAAAGAGCAGACAAACAGCTTCAGAAGGAATGAAGAGGCTGAGCCAGACTGGAAACAACATCCCAGTTTAGGATGCGTCTATGGTCAAAGTAAAGTCCAAAGCTGTAAAGAACAAATACTGCATGGGAATCTAGGACGTTAGATCCATGAATCAAGGTAAACTGGAAGTGGTCAAATAGGAGATGGCAAGAGAGAATATTGACATTTTAGGAATAAGTAAAATAAGATGGATCAGAAAGGGTGAATTTAATTCAGGTGACCTTTATATCTACTTCTAAGAATCCCTTAGAGGAAATGGAGTAGCCCTCATAGTCAACAAAAGAGTCCTAAATGCAGTACTTGGGTGCAGTCTCAAAAACAACAGAATGATCTCCATTCATTCCGAGTCAAACGATTTGAACATCACAGTAATCCAATGTACCAATCACTAATGCTGAAGAAGCTGAAGCTGAATGACCTACAAGTTGAATGACCTATAATGACCTACAAGACCTTCTAGAACTAACACCAAAAAATGATGTCCTTTTCATCACAGGAGACTGGAATGCAAAAGTAGGAAGTCAAGATGTATCTAAGGTAACAGGCAAGTTTGACCTTGGAGTACAAAACTGAGTAGAGCAAAGGCTACCTGAGTTTTGCCAAGAGAATGCACTGGTCATAGAGAACACCCTCTTCCAACAGCAAAACAGATGACTCTTCAGATGGACATCACCAGATGGTAATTACTGAAATCAGACTGATTACATTCTTGGCAGCCAAAGATAGAAAAACTGTATACAGTCAGCAAAAACAAGACCAGGATCTGACTGTGGCTGAGATCATGAACT
>SJYC01054684.1:0-18563 GCA_006408675.1 Madoqua kirkii | reverse complement strand
AATTCATGGAGTCGCAGAGTTGGACACGACTGAGCACCTGAACTGAACTGAACTAATACAATATACTTAATATTAATCATGAGGCCATAAATTTGTAATAAAATATGTAAATTGTTTTAAATGATATTAATTTCAGTATCAATGAAACATCTATTGTCACATGTACACAGCATAATTATTAAACACACTTATACATGGAGAAGGAAATGGCAATCCACTCCACTACTCTTGCCTGGAAAATCCCATGGACAGAGGAGCCTGGTGGACTGTAGTCTACGGGGTCACTAAGAGTCGGACACGACTGAGTGACTTCACTTTCACTTTTCATTTTGATGCATTAGAGAAGGAAACGGCAACCCACTCCAGTGTTCTTGCCTGGAGAATCCCAGGGATGGGGGAGCCTGGTGGGCTGCTGTCTATGGGGTCGCAGAGAGTCGGACACGACTGAAGCGACTTAGCAGCAGCAGCAGCATACATACAGTATAAAAATAGCTACCAATCTGCAGCAAATAACAGAAACAATCTAATGTGAATAATGCATATACATAATATATACATAATACATAAAATAATAACAAATATATGAAATGATAAAGAATTACAGCCATACAATTACAACATATCAAGGACTTCAGGGCATTTCCATATCTTAACGACAGCAGTGATGGGCTATCCGTCCTTCTTCTCCTGCCTTCTCTATCATTCTCTCCACTGTTTGGGCTTTTATTGATAGATCAGATAGGTAGACAGATAGAGAGTAGCACATAGAAGATAAGTAAATCTGAGTCCCTGCCTCATTCTTCTCTACCTGCTAATTTTAACTTCATTTTCAGATCCTGTAATTTCTTCTCCAGTAATCCTACAACGGAGAGATGGATTACACTAGAAGCCAAACAAACATTCCGATGAGCCCTGACCCCTTCAGAGGAGTACCATTTGTAGACTGGCAGGACAGAGTAAGAGGAGAGGAAAATACAGAGCAAGGCAAGGCCCCCCTAGAGGAAGTGTCTAAAGACATGAGAGCAGACGAAATCAAGTAGAAACCTCTAGGGATGAGCTTCAACAGCAGAAGGTCAACTAGTTTTACATTAGAACAAAGATGATGGGTGTGAGTTTAGACAAATTTGTAGTGGGTTAGGGTGGGCATTTGGAGAAGGAAATGGCAACCCACTCCAGTGCTCTTGCCTGGAGAATCCCAGGGACAGGGGAGCCTGGTGGGCTGCCATCTATGGGGTCGCAAAGAGTCGGACACGACTGAAGCCACTTAGCAGCAGCAGCAGCATATTCCATAGCTTGAATATTCTCTGAAAAGCAGGGTGTTCTGCTAAGGGAAAAGTTAAAGATGTGGACAGGTATGTGCACTATAAGTGAATGAAGATTACTGTATCTAGAAGGACACTGATCAAGTTTCTCATAATAAGTTATAATAAGTCAACGTGACAAAGAAGATTATTTTTGAAGCAGTGTAATAAGCAGAGAAGAAGGCAGTAAGACAGTGCAAAAACACCACATGAAAAGGGGTACATTGCATGTACCAACTGACTATTTGTTATTACTTAAAAAAAAAATCACCCTGTGTTTATCCTTTTATCTCATTCCTTATTCTGTTCACTTTTCCTTCAGCTATTTGACTGGGTCACTCTGAAAGCATTTGATCAATATGGAAAAAAAACAAACAAACAGAAAAAGCAGCTCCCTATAAGGGGGGGACACACCCTAAAGCAATTAGTCACAGTTATGAAAGTTTTAGTTGACATCTCTATGTTCCATCTAAATTAAAATTGTAGGCTTTTTCTCTAAATTCTCAAAAATTATGAAAACCCACACTACACAGAGAGAACACAGTGTTTTGTTTTTGTTTGTTCTGAGTGCTATATAAAATCACAGATGACAGAAGAAGGAAGGAGTACATGGTGCTTTGTGTACAAAATCATAATTCTCTCACTAGTTGCTAGCAGAATGGCTAACAATATGAAAGTTTATAATGTAACTGTCGTATAGTCATATAATACAAATACTAAATAATTTTGTCTTACCTGTATTGCAAGGGCACGAGCTACAAGACCTCTAAGGTATTGTAATGGGTCTTCAGGACCTTCCCATTTGTTTTGCCATGTGAGAGGACACTGCAATTTTGAAAGGATAAAAAGTAAGCTTACTCATTATAATATTACATATAAAAAGACCTTTCAACAGTTGTGTGATGGGGAAAATATTTTGGCATAATCCACATTATGTGTATCATGATTAATTTCAATAAGATATGTCTGTTTCTTTGGTCTTATATCATTACAACTGAATGATATATAGAGTCGGAACAAATTAATCTGTTTTCCAAAAAGGAAATATTCTTAAGTAAAAATTCTTGAAAGAATAAGCAAATGAACTTAACTGAGAATATTGAAAGTAGCAAATCATGTTTTCTTGAAATAATATTTAATGCATAATAAAATGAAACTAAATTTGACAAGTTCATTTTAGAAGTGATAAAAGGCAAAAAACAACCAGTCTTGTGTCACTGCAGAGTTTAAATTATAATTAAAGCACTGTAATGGAAATTTTATCTCCCAAACCACACTAATATTATATAAAGAGAATAAAAGGAAAATAAATATTATAATTAAAAGCTTTCTAAAAAGTTATCTTTTAAATATCTGATCTTCTTTTAACTGACATTCTCCATTAATACATTCATTACAATATACCTTCTGTGTGAAAGTTTTATGTTAGTCACTCAGTCACGGCCGACTCTTTGTGACCCCATGGACTGTAGCTCACCAGGTTCCTCTGTCCATGGGATTCTCTAGGCAAGAATACTGGAGTGGGTTGCTATTTCCTTCTCCAGAGGATCTTCCCGACCCAGAGATCAAACCCGGGTTTCCTGCATTGCAGGTGGACTCCTTACCATAGTCTGAGCCAACACAGAAGCCCCATGAGAGTTTTATATATTATACAATTATGCAAACATCATTCTAACTTAATATTTACTTTTCTGAAGTGGAAATAATAAGGAGGAGCCATCAATTTCTTAACCCCAAACACTGTTTGATTACACAGCTGAACAACTAACCCATACTGCAGTATATCAACAATGTATGGCAAATAGAAATTATAAGATAACAAATCTTACAGTGGAAAGGATCTTAGAAAACATCTAGTTCAATACTCTCGATGAGTGAAGTAAGCTTTCTTAGGAATATGTAGCTAAGTTCTGTGAACTGAAACAAGTGTGGTGGTTTTATTTATGTTTATTTTAAATTTTTTAAAATTTATTTCTAATCAGAGGATAACTGTTTAACAATGTTGCGTTGGTTCTGCCATCACTTCCGCTACATTTACAGGACTGTATATAGATGTGGTAACTTTAAGACATGACCCCAGAACCTCTGACACTTTGCCCGTGAAGATGAAGTCTGCTCTCCTGAAATAAGAGGCCTGTGAATGGAACAGAAGTGATGGGTGCCAGTTTCCAGGTCCAGGTCTTAAGGAATTGGTTTCTTATTATTTTCTGTCTTTTGGGACCCTTGACCCTGAAATCTGTCCAGCATACTGTGAAGCCCAACTTTTGGAGAGTCCCATGTGGGGATGAACTGAGCTTCCCACCTCTCGGTCAGCACTGATTTGCCAGTCCATAAGTGAGCAGAGTGAAAGACACAAGCGTTCTCTATCAAGGTGTAACCAAATTTAAATATAGCTTAAAATAATGATTTTTTGAAAATTATGATGTTTTAATCTACTAACGTTTGGTAAAATCTGTTTTACAGTAATACTTAACTGCTAAAGTTCTTTGGTCTCCAGAAGTAGGATGCTACCTTAACAGAAACCTAAAACACATGGCTTTGGGTTTGAGACTAAGTGATGGGCTGAAGCTGGAAGGACCTTCAGAAGAATGTAAGTGGAAACCTAAAGGACTTCAAAGAGAATAGTGGAGGCATAGGGGACTCTGAGAACTTAAAAGGAGGAAACAATCTCAGACAGACAGAAGTACTCTCAGCACCTAAAGGTCATGCCCTGCACACTCTTAAACACAAAGGTTTCAGCAGATCTTAAGGGTGTTGTGCCACAGCCAATGCACAAGAAGCCTAAGGTAGAAAGAAAGACTTGTCTGGATGAGATTTATGGTCACGGCTTTTGTTTAATGTTGTGAATCTCAAGTGAAAGTCAAACTCTTTAAAAATTTTAAGAAAACTGTTCTGTTTTAAGCTTCATCTGTTTGGGATTAATGGCGAAAAGAGAGCGCAATTAAAAGAGAATTTAGAACCCCAGAATTGCTATAGGCAAGAAGCAGGCTGAGAAAACCACTCAGCTGCAAACATGGCTCCATCTTACTGAAACATATGCATGATTAAGATGTGAGGATCAGCAGCTCAAAGCCAAGACCCATGGACAATCATAGCCAGTGAGCAACATGGAATCCTAACAAAACAACCGAAGACATAAGCTTGCTTGGATTTCTGAATTGCTAAGGACACATGAGCCTACTATTTCCTCACTTTTTAAGTGGGAATGACTATTGCAGTTACCTATCCTACCACTCCAGTACTCTTAACTGGAAAATCCCATAGATGGAGGAGCCTGGTAGGCTGCAGTCCATGGGGTCGCTAAGAGTCAGACACAACTGAGCAACTTCACTTTCACTTTTCACTTTCATGCACTGGAGAAGGCAATGGCAACCCACTCCAGTGTCCTTGCCAGGAGAATCCCAGGGACAGGAGAACCTGGTGGGCTGCCATCTGTGGGACTGTACAGAGTCAGACACGACTGAAGCAACTTAGCAGCAGCAGCATCCTACCATTTTATATTGGATTTGTAGGGGACAGATAACTCATCTGTGCAGTCTACAGGTCCTCAGGTGAGAACCATACTTGAGAAAGAGCTCTGAGGAACCAAGAAGCCTCATCCATCTTTCCATCTGATCTAGATGACATCTGGCCTGAGGCTGGAATGGAATGAGACATTTAGTCGACTGAAGCAACTTAGCAGCAGCAGCATCCTACCATTTTATATTGGATTTGTAGGGGACAGATAACTCATCTGTGCAGTCTACAGGTCCTCAGGTGAGAACCATACTTGAGAAAGAGCTCTGAGGAACCAAGAAGCCTCATCCATCTTTCCATCTGATCTAGATGACATCTGGCCTGAGGCTGGAATGGAATGAGGCATTTAGGGAAACTTAAAAGAAGATGACTGCATTTTTCGCGGAGGAGAAAGGCAAACAATTTGTGCCCAGCGGGCAGACTGCAGCAGCTTCAAGGTATGGCCCCCAAATGACTTGGCACTCTTCCCATTGAGAGGTGAGGTCTGTGTCCCCTTGCCGCTGACAACCTAACCAATACAATGAGGGGGAAGCGGCACTGTGTAAGTTGTCAGATCTAGGCCTTAACAACTTCACATCTTTCATTCCCTCTTTCTTGGGGTATCCACTGTTAGAACCAAGATATCATGTTGAGAGGCAGCCAAGCAGTACACACAGAGAAGCCCAACTGGAGACATCTAGAGAGCAACCAAGGCCTCTAGTCGTCAGTCCCAGTGAATACCAGCCAGTAATCAGCACCAACCAGCCAGTGCTCTGACTCAGTGCCTGTTAAGTAGATCCTCCAGCTCTAAGATGAGCTTTTCAGCTGGTGTCACATGGACAAAAGACTAGGCTACTGCACCAAATTGTGCCCAAAATGCACACTCATGAGCCAAATAAATGACTGCTCTTGTTTTTAGCGATTAAGCTTCAGGGTAGTTTATTACACAGCAATAGACAGCTGATAGATCAGGCTTTCACATTCTCAGTTTTATGCTTTTCCTGTTGTAGAAAGATAGCTCCTTTAAATAGAGTTTACTAGAGACAGTAAGTGACTGCGGTGCACAATTGGTCCGAATGATCCCTGCACTTGGTATTCATGTCCGTCCTTAGAAATTCCCTCACCTTGAGTATGAACTGCTTCTGGGGACTTGCTTCTAATGAAAGAATATGGAAAAAGTGATGAGAAGCCACTTCTGAGGGTAGATTACAAATACTGTGACGTCTGTCTAGCTCACTTTCTCTGCATCTCTTCCTTGTTCACTTGAAGTGGAAAAGTTGTATGCTGCCAGCTGTGTTATGGAACGCTCATGTAGCAATGAACTGGTTTGTCCAGTCAACAATCAGTGAGGGCCCCAGGGCTGCCAACAGCTCTCCCATATGCGCTCCGAGATGCTCCAGCAATTGCAGCCCTGGTGACACCTGACTGATGGCTTGCGAGCAACCCTAAAACAACATGCCCAGCTACATTACACCTGGATTCCTGACTCACAGAAACTGATGTGATAAAGTTTTGCTGTTTTATGTCACTAAGTTCTAGGGCAATTTATTATGCAGCAACAGATAATAACAGAGCTATCATATATTAGCGTCCAATGTAAAACATTCATTCCATAAATATTTAAATCCTCATTGTCCATTCATTCAGCATTTACTGAGCACTTATAAGGTGCAGGCATTATAAGGTGCTTGCTATTACGGAACCTACATTTTACTGGGGGATAAAGGCAAAAATGTGTGATAAGAAAAAGATTACATAGTATTAAACCCTATGTAGGCAATATAATGTCTCTGCTTTTCAATATGCTATCTAGGTTGGTCATAACTTTTTTTCCAAGGAGTAAGTGTCTTTTAATTTCATGGCTGCAGTCACCATCTGCAGTGATTTTGGAGCCCCTAAAAATAAAGTCTGACACTGTTTCCACTGTTTCCCCATCTATTTCCCATGAAGTGATGGGATCAGATGCCATGATCTTTGTTTTCTGAATGTTGAGCTTTAAGCGAACTTTTTCACTCTCCTCTTTCATTTTCATCAAGAGGCTTTTTAGCTCCTCTTCCCCTTCTGCCATAAGGGTGGTACAGAGACATTACATTGCCTACAAAGGTCCATCTAGTCAAGGCTATGGTTTTCTTGTGGTCATGTATGGATGTGAGAGTTGGACTGTGAAGAAGACTGAGCACTGAAGAATGGATGCTTTTGAACTGTGATGTTGGAGAAGACTCTTGAGAGTCCCTTGGACTGCAAGGAGATCCAACCAGTCCATTCTGAAGAAGATCAGCCCTGGGATTTCTTTGGAAGGAATGACGCTAAAGCTGAAATTCCAGTACTTTGGTCACCTCATGTGCAGAGCTGACTCAATGGAAAAGACTTTGATGCTGGGAGGGACTGGGGGCAGGAGGAGGAGGGGACAACAGAGGATGAGATGGCTGGATGGCATCACAGCCTTGATGTACGTGCGTCTGAGTGAACTCTGGGAGATGGTGTTGGACAGGGAGGCCTGCTGCTGCTGCTGCTAAGTCACTTCTGTCGTGTCTGACTCTGTGTGACCCCATAGACGGCAGCCCACCAGGCTCCCCCGTCCCTGAGATTCTCCAGGCAAGAACACTGGAGTGGGTTGCCATTTCCTTCTCCAATGCATGAAAGTGAAAAGTGAAAGTGAAGTTGCCCAGTCAAGTCCGACCCTCCTCCGTCCATGGGAGGCCTGCTGTGCTGCAATTCATGGGGTCTCAATGAGTCAGACACGACTGAGCGACTGAACTGAACTGAAACCCTATGTAGAGAATTATAACAGGATCTGTGATGAGATTCCTTGAAATTCCCTTGGTCAGCAAGGAGATCAAATCAGTCAATTCTCAATGAAGTCCTGAGTATTTATTGAAAGGACTGATGCTGAAGCACTGATAATTTGACCACTTGATGTGAAAAGCTGACCACCTGATGTGAAAACCCTATTGCTGGGAAAGATTTAAGGCAGGAGGAGAAGGGGATGACAGAGGATGAGATTGGATAACATTACTGATTTAATGAAAATGAGTGTGAGCAAACTCCAGAACACAGTGAAGGATAGGGAAGCTTGGTATGCTTCAGTGCACAGGGTCCTAAAGAGTCAGACATGATTTAGCACAGAAAAACATGTGGTATGATGGAAGAAATATGAATAAAAAATGAATAAAGTATATTCTTTATCCTAAAAGGTATTCGGTTCAGTTCAGTTCAGTCGCTTAGTCATGTCCGACTCTTTGCGACCCCATGAACCACAGCACACCAGGCCTCCCTGTCCATCACCAACTCCCAGAGTTCACTCAGACTCACGTCCATCGAGTCAATGATTCCACCCAGCCATCTCATCCTCTGTCGTCTCCTTCTCCTCCTGCCCCCAATCCCTCCCAGCATCAGAGTCTTTTCCAGTAAGTCAACTCTTCGCATGAGGTGGTCAAAGGACTGGAATTTCAGCTTTAGCATCATTCCTTCCAAAGAAATCCCAGGACTGATCTCCTTCTCTGAAGGACTGTTTGGATCTCCTTGCAGTCCAAGGGACTCTCAAGAGTCTTTTCCAACACCGCAGTTCAAAAACATCAATTCTTTGGCACTCAGCTTTCTTCACAGTCCAACTCTCACATGCATACATGACCACTGGAAAAACCATAGCCTTGACTGGATGGACCTTTGTTGGCAAAGTAATGTCTCTGTTTTTCAATATCTAGGTTGGTCATAACTTTTCTTCCAAGGAGTAAGTGTCTAGCAACCAATAAAAGAGATAGATGGCTAAAGTCCCTAATGGTGTTTTAAAAATGACTTATATAACATGTTTCTGGAGCTTAGTGGAACAGTGATTTAATCAAGGAAGTATCTGTTAAGTTTTGAAAGTTGTACTGAATTTTGACAAAGGCAGACAACTGGACGGGACTGTTTAAACTACCATTAATGCGTTAGTATCTGTGCTAAGTGCTGGATGTGCATCATCTCATTTACTCCTCACAATAATCTTCAGAAGCAGATACTATTATAATTTCCATTTCACAGAGGAAAAACTGCAGAAACAAAGAGAATAGCCTGTCCACAATCACTGGGCTGGTAAATGACAAGTCTAAGATTTGAACCTATGTAATCTAACTCTAGAGTCTGTCTGCAACATCAATACTGCCTCCAACGTACTTTATATTTCTATACTGTACACTTGCAATATTTGAGATCTGTCGACTGAAAAAGAATACACCATGTGAGAGCTGTGTGTTAAGCTTTATTTGTGGCAAAATGAGAACTATAGCCCAGGAGACAGCATTTCAGGTAGCTTTGAAAAACTGCTCCAAAGAGTTAGGGGTGGAAGGTCAGTATATTTCTGAAATCGGTGAAGGGGGAGTACATAGAATCAAGTACTTATTTTGCAAAAGGTTGCTTCTCACCTCAGGAAGATTCAATATAAGACAATCATGTATTGGGAATTAAAGTTCTAATAATGGGGAAACTAAGGCTCAGAGTAGTTTTAATTAACTAAACTTTTTAAATAAATCTAAATGGTAGAGAACTTGAATTAAGGTCTAACTCCAAATGTAACATTTTTTGTTATCCTATGGTTTTCATGAAAGATATCATAAAACCAAAACAGGATGAGAGCAGACTCTTTCAAGCATCAATCAATTAATTGATAACTCAGCAATCATCTGTTAAAAGGCTGCTATTTGTCAATCATTTGTTAGGTCCCGGGCATACAGATATAACATGATCCTAGTGCTAGAGGTGGAGATGGATAATAAAAGAAGGCAGCTACAGACAATACAGTGAGTTCCCTGATAACGATAAGCACTGTGCTTGTGAAACACGGATGTGAGGTACACCAAATCTACACTGTGCATAAGGGCAAGTCAGTAAAGGTTTTCTAGTGGAGATAATGCTTGAGGTGAGACTCAAAAGATAAACAGCTTACAGTAAAGAAAGACATGGAAAGTAGGAAAAGGAAGGGGCATTAATAAAAAAGACATGTGTGAACTGGGCTGATGGCCAGAAGCTTTTGAATACTAATACTGAGGAGCTTAGTCTAGAAAGCGATGATAAAATGAACATTGTGACATTATCATATTTGGATTTTAGAAAAATTATCCTAGTAGAAGTAGGGACAACAGGCACTAGAGCGAGGAAACTGCAGTCAGAGAGATGAATTTGGAAGGTACTGTAACACAGGCCTGAATCAAAGGGGACATGCATCAGTGAGGATAAGGATAACAACGGAAACATTTCTGCAGTACTTACAAGCACAGGCCTGTTCTCACCATTTTATTTATATTAACTCTTTAGACTTCACATGGACCCTCTGATATGATACAGTTTTAGTATTCCTACTAGGAACATTTAGAAACTAAGGTGGTAGTGTTTAATTGCTAAATTGTGTCTGACTCTTTTGCGATCTCATGGACTGTAGCCCACCAGGCTCCTCTGTCCATGGGATTTCCCAAGCAAAAATACTGGAATGGGTTTCCATTTCTTTCTCCAGGAGGGGGTTCCTGACCCAAGGATCAAACCCAAGTCTCCTGCATTGCAGGCGGGTTCTTTACTACTGTAAATCAGGGTAGAGAAAGCTTAAGCAATTTGCACCAGAAAACATTCCAGTATGTAATCCTGGATGTTTGATTTTCACTCTGCAATCTTAATATGTATATTATATGAACTTTTAAAAAAAGGGCCACTGTTAGTAACTCTTTTTCCTTTTCATTTAATAACGTAACTGTCTCTCCTACTGACAGACTCCACCCCAGATTAAACTGATGTGCTGGGCCTCACATCTGAGTGGGACGCTGGTAATTCATCACCTGCACACGGCCGAAGTCAAGCCACCACTGGCTTGCAGTGTACAGAAATGAACTGACTCACTTGATTCAAGCTTACTGCAGTGTGGAAGCTCTGAGCACTAGAAGTTGCACTGGGATTCCACAGTATGCGGAAAGAAAATAATTCAATTTACATATTTTAATGAAAAGGAGAAAGAAAAAATGAAAAACAAAAATATAATTCACTGTGATTTCAATTTTATACGAAGTGCTTAACCCATATGTACAGTTTATCACTAACTCCTAAACTAGCCATAACTTACAACTTTCTACAACTAATTAAATTAGCTAAAATCCATTTCATACACATATACATCATGAGAGAATATTTTTCAGAAGGATAAATATAGCTTCAGAGTAAAGCACTTTAATGACAGAGCCCTTACCATCTATACAGAAGAGAAAGTACAACTCAGAAGATAGCTTGTGATAAAAGTTAGAATACATTCTGATTCAATCGTTCTAAGACCTTTACCCATATGTACAGTTTATCACTAACTCCTAAACTAGCCATAACTTACAACTTTCTACAACTAATTAAATTAGCTAAAATCCATTTCATACACATATACATCATGAGAGAATATTTTTCAGAAGGATAAATATAGCTTCAGAGTAAAGCACTTTAATGACAGAGCCCTTACCATCTATACAGAAGAGAAAGTACAACTCAGAAGATAGCTTGTGATAAAAGTTAGAATACATTCTGATTCAATTGTTCTAAGACCTTTATTTAGCTCCAAGGATTTCAATTTTCTTACCAGAGGTACAATTTATAAACCATCACCAGAACCAACTAAGGACTTTCAGATTCAAGATATCTAATTAATTGAACTACTTTCTTTTCAAACATGAGTATTATTTAAAAATCTTTTTGTGTCTTTTCTTTTAAAGAGACTCATATTATTTGTTTTCTCAGTTTCCTATTAAAAATTCCTTGATATCTCAGTTGGTAAAGAATCCATTTGCAATGCATAAACCCCAGTTCAATTCCTGGGTCGGGAAGATCCCCTGGAGAAGGGATAGTCTACCCACTCCAGTGTTCTTCAGCTTCCCTGGTGGCTCTGCTGGAAAAGAATCCACCTGCAATGTAGAATACCTGGGTTTGATCCCTAGGGTGGGAAGACCCTCGGGAGAGGGGAAAGGCTACCCACTCCAGTATTCTGGCCTGGAGAATTCCATGGACTGTATAGTCCATGGGATCACAAAGGTTCATACATAACTGAGTGACTTTCACTTTCACACTTTCATTAAAAATTATAAAATATGTATAAGAGATTACACTAAGTTATATAAAAAGTTTGGAAAAGTAGAAGCAATACACTGATGAATGAATGGATAAATAAAATCTGACACAGAATAACGTGACCCAAAAAAGTCTTGTTCAAATAAACCCACTCCAAATTGAAAATATCCTGTCGAAAACACAATCTAATGGACCTAACTTACAGAAAGTCATTAACTTTTATCCCAACCTATTTTAAAAGTGCTCAGAACTCATACGTTAGCCTTCAGTTGGGCAAAGCCATCTAACACAAAGCCTGTTGAATAATAAAGTATATAATATCTCAAGTAATTTATGGAATACTGCACTGAACGTGGAAATAGAATGGCTGGATGGGTACAGAATGCCTGAACTGGGTCGGCTGCTCACCCTGATGACTGTATGGCTGAGAGCTGCAGCTCCCTGCTGCTGCCCAGCGTTTCAAGAGAAAGGCACCACATATCCCAGCCAGGGAAGAGATCAAAATTCAAAGCATGGTTTCCACTGAATATATCACTGTTGCACTATCCTAAAGTGTAAACCACCTTAAGTTAGGGACCATCTTCATATATGTACAATGGAAAATTTTTCAGCATTAAAAAGAAGGAAATACACATGCTACAAAATGAATGAACTTTGAGGATAATATGCTTAGTGATACAAACCAGTCAAGTAACTAAGATTCCACTTATATGAAGCACCTAGAATATTTAACTTCATAGAGACAGAAAGTAGAATGGTTGCTGCTGGAGGCTGGGTGGTGGGGGAATGAGAAGGTATTCAGTGGGTAGTGTTTCCATTCCATTTTGTAAAATGGAAAAGAGTTCTGGAGATTGGTTGCACAACCCCATGAATGTACTTAACTATTGAACTGTTACAATGATAAATTAGGTATGTATATTGCCACAATTTAAAAACTTCATTAGAAAACGTGCAGAAGGAAAAGAAGAAACCAGTCTCCTTCCTGAGTCTATGGCAGTATTGCTGCTATTGCTACTAAGTCACTTCAGTTGTGTCCAACTCTGTCCGACCCCATAGATGGCAGCTCACCAGGTTCCTCCTTCCCTGGGATTCTCCAGGCAAGAACACTAGAGTGGGTTGCCATTTCCTTCTCCAATGCATGAAAGTGAAAAGTGAAAGTGAAGTCGCTCAGTCGTGTCTGACTCATGACCTCATGGACTGTAGCCTGCCAGGCTCCTCTGTCCATGGGATTCTCCAAGCAATAATACTGGAATGGGTTGCCATTTCCTTCTCCAGGGAATCTTCTCAACCCAGAAATCAAACCTGGGTCTCCTGCACTGCAGGCAGATTCTTTACAGACTAAGCTACCAGGGAAGTATTTCAGGTTGAACAAACACCCCCAAAGATTGGACCTGGTGTGACTCATGCACGCATGCTAAGTTGTTTCAGTCGTGTCTGACTCTTTGCAACCCTATGGACTATAGCCTGTCAGCATAGCCTGTCAGGGTCCTCTGTCCACGGGATTCTCCAGGCAAGAATACTAGAGTGGGTTGCCATCCCCATCTCCAGGGTATCTTTTCAACCCAGCAATCAAACCCACATCTTTTATGTCTCCTGCACTGGCAGGCAGATTCTTTACCATTCACGCCACCTGTGACTCAAATATTTTGGTGTGGGTAGCCTTTCTCTTCTCTAGGGGATCTTCCCAATCCAAGGATTGAACTCAGGTCTCTTGTACTGTGGGCAGATTCTTTACCAGATCACAAGAGAAGTCCAAGAATACTGGAGTGGGTAGCCTGTTCCTTTTCCAGCAGATCTTCCTGACCCAGGAATTGAACTGGGGTCTCCTGCTTTGCAGGCGGATTCTTTACCAACTGAGCTATGAGGGAAGCCCATCCAATGGACGCTGGCAATTTGATCCTTGGTTCCTCTGCTTTTTCCAAATCCAGCTTGAACATCTGGAACACCTCAGTTCATATACTGTTGAAGCTGAGCTTGAAGGATTTTGAGTATTACCTTGCTAGCATTTGAAATGAGCACAATTATATGATAGTTTGAGCATTCTTTGGCATTGCCTTTCTTTGGGATTGGAATGAAAACTGACCTTTTCTAGTCCTGTGGCCACTGCTGAGTTTTCCAAATTTGCTGCCATAAGAGTGCAGCCCTTCTAACAGCATCATCTTTTAGGTTCTGAAATAGCTCAGCTGCAATCCCATTACCTCCACTAGCATTGTTTGTAGTGATGCTTCCTAAGGCCCACTTGACTTCACATTCCAGGATGTCTGGCTCTAGGTGAGTGATCACACCATTGTGGTTATCTCAGTCATTAAGATGTTTTTTGTATAGTTCTGTGTATTCTCGCCACCTCTCCTTAATCTCTTCTTCTCTGTTAGGTCCATACCATTTCTGTCCTTTATTGAGCCCATCTTTGCATGAAATGTTCCCTTGGTATCTCCAACTTTCTTGAAGAGATCTCTAGTCTTTCACATTCTATTGTTTTCCTCTATTTCTTTGCACTGTTCACTTAGGAAGGCTTTCTTATCTCTCCTTGCTATTCTCTAGAACTCTGCATTCAGTTGGTTATATCTTTCCTTTTCTCCTTTGCTTTTTGCTTCTTTTCCTTTCTCAGCTATTTGTAAGGCCTCCTCACATAGCCATTTTGTCTTTTTGCATTTCTTTTTCTTGAGGATGGTTTTGTATAGCATACCAAAATAATTTTAAAGGCACATTGAGGAAAGAACTGATGATCAAAAATGGCTAGTGGTGGAGAACGATAAACTCTATTCAATATGTACATACATTTTAAAACAAATGTTGTTCAATATCTGTCATTCCAATATGTAACAGACTCACAGTATCCACAGCATGGCATACACATACACTTGCAAGTATTAAAAATATTTATAATGAAGTTTTGGGAAAGATGATTAAGCTTATCTTCAAGTATGTTCAGTAACAAAGTGATAGCCTAAATTTTTTTCATCTAATAAAATCTAATAAAAGCAGATCAAAAGTATATTTACTTCTGTGAAATTTATTTCAAAATAATGTTCAATAAAAAACTCTATGCTTTTACATTCATTAAGATTCTATGATTTTATGGATTCTTTCTTTTTGTTTTCTGTGATAAATTCATTTAGGCCAATGTCATGTTGGTATAAGTAAATATATGTATATTTTCTTAATAAAGTATCTATTCAAATCTTTTTTCTCATTTATAACATTGGGATGTTTGTCTTTGCATTTCTGAATTGATTTCTTTTTAATATTTCCATACATATACATGTTCTTTGGTTGGATGTATATCTTACAAATCTTTTCTCCTAGTCTGTGGCTTACTTTTCATTTTCTGAACAGTGTGAACAACTGGGGGATAATTTTTTTTATATGTTTGGAGGTACATGTGTATGCATTATTATTATTAGGCTTTTGGTCATTTAATTGTTCTACTACCATTTGTTATACAGAGTGAAGTAAGCCAGAAAGAAAAACACCAATACAGTATACTGACACATATATATGGAATTTAGAAGATAGTAATGATGATCCCGTAAGTGAGACAATATAAGAGACACAGAGGTATAGAACGGACTTTTCGCTTCTGAGGGAGAGGGAGAGGGTGGGAAGATCTGGGAGAATGACAACGAAACATGTATACAATCATATAAGAAATGAAGTGCCAGTCTATGTTCAGTACAGGATACAGGATGCTTGGGGCTGGTGTACGGGATGGGGATGATCCGGGGAGATGGGCAGGGCGGAGGGAGGTGGGAGGGGGCTTCAGCATGGGGAGATCGTGTACGCCTGTGGCTGATTCATGTCAATATATGGCAAAACCAATACAGTACTGTAAAACAGAATAAAATATTAAATAAAAAAAAGAAGAAAAGAAAAAGAAAAAAAAATAAAGAGATTTTCATTTCTTCATTTAATTGCACTAGAATATCTGGTGAAATCAATTAATTATCTCTGAGTCTATTTCTGGGCTTCCCTGGTGGCTCAGAGTCTATTCCTGGACTCCTTATTCCATTTTACTGAGCTACATATCTATCTTTATACCATTAGCACACTGACTTGATTATAATATCTTAGTTTTGAAATCATGAAAAGTAAGATCTTCCATTTTCCTCTTTGTTTTCAAAATTGTGTAGACTACACCAAGTCTTTGCATTTTATTTGAATCAAACTCTCTATCACCAAAAAAGATGTTTTACACAGGTTATTAAATTTGTGTGTGTGTGTGTGTGTCTGTGAGGAATCTCAGGATCAGTCTGGAAAAGACTAACATCTTAACAGCACTGGGTAGCCTGGTGTGTGAGCACAGCACACCTTTCACTGCATGTTTCCCTTTACTTAGGTCTTTTGAAGTTTCACTCATCAGTGTTTTATAGTTTTCAGTGTGCATATAAGCTTTATAAACCTTCTGTCAATTTTATCCTGATACATCATCTTCCTGATACTTTTACATTTCAATTTTCAATAGTTTTTTTTTTCCAGGATACATACTACATTTTTAATGTATTTACTTAAACTCTCTTCCTAGCCTTTTAGATAGCTTTTAGATTTCTTAAGATCTTAAGAGTAGTTGATTATATCCTCTGCAAAAAACAGACAGGCGTCCTTCTTCCTTTCCAGTGTGCATGCCTTTTATTTCTTTTTCTTAACTTGGTGCACTAGGCAGCCCCTTCAATATAACGCTGAAAAGCAGTGAGACAGGACCTCAATATCCTATGCTCAGTCTTCAGAGAAAACATTCAGTCTTTTACTCCTATATTAGCTATAGTTTCTTCATAGATGCCTGTTCTCTGGTTAAGACGGTTCACCTAAAATTCCAGTTTGGTGACAGGTTTTGTCATGACTGGATGCTGATTTCTGTCAAATGCCTTCTCTGCATCTATTAATAATGATTTCTAAAATTAGTTATTAAAATGGTAAATAATATTGATTTTTCACTAACTCAAACTTAAGATAAACTCCACTTGGTTATCCGTTATTTTGAATTCAATTTGCTAATATCTTGGTGACAATTATAGTATCTATATTCATGAAGGAACTCAGTCAGTGTATTTCTTTTATTATGATGTCTGTGTTAGGTTTTTTATCAGGTAATGCTAGTCTCACAAAAAAGCAGGGAAGTATTCCTGCCTTTTCTATTTTCTAAAATGGTTTACAGAATTGATATTATTTCTTCCTTATGTTTTTGTTAGATTTCACCAGTGAATTCTAGGTGCTCTCTTTGTGGAAAGGTTTTTAATAACAAATTCAACTTCATTAATAGAAAGATACATAAGTTACTATTTTTTCCTGACTGAGCTTTGGTAATTTGTATCTTTCAAGGAATTTCTATATTTCATCTAAGCTCATCTAAGTATATTCTATTATGGCAAATGAAGGTTATAAGTTAGGGATGGGGTGCATGAAGGCCTCTTTGTTCTCAATAGGAACTGATGTCCATTTATTAATATAAGTACATCTAATTATTTTTGATTATAAGTAAAGCTAGAAATGAGGAGATGGGGGAATTCTATGTTAATATTTGGTAGGCCTTTGGAGATGAGTATGTGGTGTTCGTTCTTCATAAAGCTGATCACTGCCTCTCATAATAAAGACTACCATTTAGCTGCATGGTCAAATCAACAAAACATTCAATGAGAGATGAAAAAGAAAGAACACTGAGGGGGCGGTACTAAGATGGCAGGGAAATAGGATGGGGAGACCACTTTCTCCTCCACAAATTCATCAAAAGAACATTTAAATGTTGAGTAAATTCCACAAAACAACTTCTGAATGCCAGCAGAGGACATCAGGCACCCAGAAAAGCAGCCCATTGTCTTCGAAAGGAGGCAGGAAAAAATATAAAGGACAAAAAAAGAGACAAAAGAGGTAGGAACAGAGTTCTGTCCCAGGAAGGGAGTCTTAAAAAGAAAGAAGTTTCCAAACACCAGGAAACACTCTCACTGCCGAGTCTGTGGTGAGCCTTGGAAGCACAGAGGGCAACATAACATGGAGGAAAAATTAATAAATAATCAAAACTCACAGATTACGAGCCCAATGGTAACTCCACCAGTGGAGAAACAGCACAGACGCCTGCACCCGTCACTAGCAAGCGGGGGCTGGGCAGGGAGGCGCGGGCTGCACTGCTTAGAGCAATGATCTGGCCTGAATGCCCCCAGGGCAATCCGAGGGAACTATCTTGGGCTAGCAAAGCAGACTGTGAGATAGCTACCACGCGAAAAGCCTTAAGACACTGCCAGGCCCTCACACAGAACAAAGGACTGAACAGAGCTAGCCGGCTGCAGACCATCCCCCTCCGGTGACAGGCAGCCAGAGCCGGAAGGGGGCAATCACAGCCCCAGAGAGACATCATCTACCAAACTGCAAGCAGGCTTTTCTTCTAACTAAGGCTTCTTGGGGTCTAGACAGTCAACATCCGCCTGAGAAGGTGCGACGGTTGTACACCCAGAAAACTGAGCGGCAGGGACAGGGGAGGCGATAAGTCGCAGCAACTGCACTTGCCAAACACCTCATCACCTGAACTGCTCAGACCTGGGAAGGGCACAAAACACAGACCCAACCGAGTCTGCGCCTCTGAGGACTGCCCGAGTGCCTGAACCTGAGCGGCTTAGACCTGGGAAGAGCATGCCGCCCAGGGCCAGCCTCGGACAGTGCCCAGCGAAGCAACCTAGAGCCTGAGCAGGGTGGGCAGGGAGGGCACATGCG